>WEDG01008989.1:0-35000 GCA_017591395.1 Schistocephalus solidus | reverse complement strand
TAGTGAAGTAGTAGTGAAGTAGTAGTGAGTAGTGAGTGGTAGTGTAGTGAGTAGTGGTAGTAGTGAGTGGTGGTAGTGGTAGTGGTAGTGAGTAGTAGTGAGTGGTGTGAGTGGGAAACAAGTGGCACTATATGCGCAGAGGCGTGCACACACCATGAGGGATGCAGACGGAACGCGATCGATGTCGCACGACCCATCGGACCGTACTCGGTTCTTTGTGTTTACAGTATTTGATTGGTGGAAGTTACTTGGAGCGGTCCTGGAGATGATACTGGGGGTTGACAGAGAAACGCTTTTCGGTAAATACTGGTGTAACATTTTTTAGCTCTGAGTCGACTGCAAGGTGGCTCTCCCCACAAAACTGGATGCAGTGTGATTCGTTTTCCTTTCTTACCCTCTAAAAAGATATGCGTTAGGTGACAACAGGAACAGGTATTGGAAAGCAGTTAGAAGCAGTAAATTAAAATTAAAATCACCGTGACGCATGCAACACTGGCTGATAACTGAAAGAGACCCAACTACACGGTCTATTGTAGACTAACTAAAATCGTATAACGCTTGGCAGATCGTAACGTCAAAAGGACCCCTTTGTGCAACTCCACGATCAAAAATGTACGACGATGTTCGGATTCTTGGGGTAGATGAATTCTGTTATAGAGAGCAACGACTGGATCTGACATGCTTTGTCTGCACCCAATAACCTAATAATACTGCAATGCAGGCTGCCCTAAAAGTTTCAAATACTACTGCTTCATATACGTAAAATGTATGCTCCGCAGTAGAACGATTGCCATGCTTCCAATATAACGGGATTGCGGGTGGAGGTGAGGCAGGCTACATCTAATCTTTACACAAGGGTGTGAAGTCCATAATTACTCTTCGGTTATCATCCTTTTCATTTCGACGGAGTCAACTCAAAGCCTGGCTCGATACAGCTCGTAAAACCATGGAAGTAGCTCTGGAACCTTCGATATTCGATCACCGTTTCTGGAGAAGATCAAGGTTTGTGCTGCTCAGATTCGCTGTCACGGATTGTCACGCGTTGAAGGGATATTATCGAGGCCAGATAAATCAGGCGTGATTACAAAAAAAAGCAAGTACAAATAAGCACTTTAACGATGTAGCAAAAGCTTTGGTTTTGATCCGAAAGTGGATAAAATCTTAGAGAAAGGAAAGAAACTAACCAACGCTATCTACAGTAACGGGAAAGAAACACCGCGATCCAGAGAACAGAAACGGCAGAAGACTTGTGAGAACCGTTGTGGATGAGATAAAGATAGCGCTGTGACCTCCAACTTCACCTCCGATTACTTCAATGTCCTCCTGAAAGGCAAACGATTTAGAAGAAAACATATTCAAAACGATAATCATTCTATACTGCGAATTGGGGTTATTTTAGATAACTAGAGCACACAATAACAATGCTTTACTGGGCACGGAAAAGGGTCACATTCGCTGACCAGATAGTCTTCTAAAGACACTTTGGAGATGAATTCTTTTGAAATACTTCGCCCTGTTACTTTGAGATGGCGACACTAAAAATAGGAATAAGGAAAAGTCACATACCGCACATGCGAAACTTTTGATGTGCTTTATGCTTAAACCATCGCATGTGTCAGGAGGTTTACGGAGCTCTTTCACCATTTGATACATTTGTGTATGAGACTCTAACAAGGTTAATTGGCTTTTCAGTAAGTCTTCAAACAGTTTTTCCTCAAGATTGATTGGCAGTACACAATGACCACATGGGAGTAGGTTCTGTAGAGCAGTTGCTGTGTCGAATTGCATCTTCTGAACTTGAGCGTGAAGGGCCTACATCCGGCGAATTAGTCTAATGCATGAGAAGGCTCATACCCGAAATTCCTTCAAATGCTTCTGTTCTTGCTGCGAATTAGAACGGAAACCTTCGGAGGAGGCCTTGGACTCCTTGCCGGAGAATTCCGCTAACAAGCGCATATAGTGTTTAACGAAGGTTGGTGGTTTGTACAACAGTTGATATGTGCTAACAGAGCTCATAAATGGATGCTGAGGCATACCAGATACAGTTTTCAGGTGGCCTGACAGTTTGCTCATTCGGTTTCCTTTTGTTAGGCTTGGCTTGCGGCAACTTTGCATTCTCATCGTGTATTTTTTCGTTCTTGAAATAATTAAATATCTTTTCCGTGTTGGCTTGAAACTCGGGCTGGATGTTGTACTTTCTCAGATATTCCGATATAGGAAGAAACATGTTGAAGGCGGTGTTCATCTTAAGGCACAATGAAGCATGGCATGATATTATTCATTCAAATAAAGCCTCGCTATTGCAAACTTCGTAAATGGATATTTTCATCGGTGCTGTAACGGAAGGCTGCTATATTTATGAGCATTTTGTACAACCTAGTAGTCAGTTATGATGTCAACTGAGAATTTTCTCGATGTCAAACATGGTTGTAAATATAACGTAGTTCAGCATTAGGTGACGGTGGGAGGATTGGTTCCGAGCTTAAGGGTGTAATGGCTAGCAATATGAACGCCAGGAGCTAATTCCAAAACTTTCGGTGGCTGCAACCCTCATGTTGATCAATAACTTACACTTTAATTGCTTTCATCGTTTCATCGCGTTGCATATTCACGGCATAATCTATCATTGCTGACGGTCATCGACAGATTCCCGGTCAAATTTGAGCCAACTGGAACGCCAGTTCCTTAAACCTAAAGCACAGGACTGGAAACGCCCTGGTGGCTGGGTTTCGCTACGTTCATCTAACTCTTCAGTTTTACACTTCGAGGCAGTTGATAGGTAGGATCGACTTCGAGCGACTCAGATCTGAAAAACGTAGGCCTATGGAAGATACTTAAATAATAGAGCCATTTAAAACAGTGAGTAAATAGTGCTCACTTCACAGGTTAATCAGTACAAATTTTATAGCCGAATGCATGGTTTGAGAGACTAGTCCCGAGAATGGATCGTTAGTCCTCTTGACTCTAAAAGTTACAGGCAACGAATATCTCCCGAGCGGACGAGACATGGTCCTTGTCGCCAGCTAAGCATCGTCCTCCAAGGGGCACTTTATGGGCTGCTGATTGACGTTGCCACTTTCAAGGGTGTCGATGGAGTTGGCAGATGTCCATGGTCAGTTTTTTCGTGAGGGATTGATTCTGGGGTTAATTAAAATTTCATTCGCATAGGGTTATGTACAGCGTGTATCACACTTCTTTTTTGAAGCCAGCTATTACCCCCAGACTCAGTAACGTTGTCAGGAGACTCAGTAAACGAAGTACAAGCTGTTGTGAAGCAAGGGTCTTCCGCCAGCGCGTGCTAAAAAACCGAACCTACCATAGCCTAGCGTTTGTGAGAGAAAACAACTAGACGAAGGACTAAGGCGGCATAGAGAACTCGTGCTTTTACCGGTAAATGGAACTTGGCATTGGTTACGTGGCATAAAACACGTTATAATCAAAGTATCATCGGTGGCATGCTATCCTCTGACGTGACTGACAAGACGCTGGATAGAAAGTGACTAATTAGGTGATAAACGTGACGAGCGAACAGTTTTTGTAATGACAGTTCGAAACGTAAAGCAGTGGTTTTTACTCATATTGTCAAAATTCGCCTCACAGTAAGTCACACCGCTTATCGGTCAAATACTAGAACACAACAGCATCTTGACGACTGGTGAATAGTGAAAGCAGACATACTTTTGACTCATTATCCTTACTTTTCCTCTTGAGTTGTCGACTGAGCTGTCGGATTTCCCGCTGTTCCATGACAATGAACGTTCTCGGTGCGGGAAAGAGTTCAGGTACGATGAGGCAATATGAGTGACTAAGGCGTGCCATTGTTTTCGTCTCCTTCGCTAAGGTTTACAAATGCCTAATACCATTAGTTTTCATTCTTTCGGTGAGGATGGCAAACACAGCGCTACATTGCCGGGAGGCCTCTCCGATACGTGGCAAAGCGGTTTATTTTCCTTATATATCCAGCTTAGAAGATTACAGGAGAACGAGCGACCTCTGCGTAGACAACGTTGGCACTGAGACAGAGTTCTCGAAAGACAGCGAACCTATTCGCTGGATGATGGAGACCCTGCAGTACTTGTCAATCCATGTATCTGACCTCAAGTTGCAGATAACGGTCATTTGTCTGGATATACAGCGAGTTACTAATACCGCAGCATAAGCGACCGCTTTCACAGGACTCTGTTCAACTAAACGGTTAATCAGGGTGATTTTCGTCAATTCTCCGCTGCGCTTGCAGACCCCAGCTATTAGCAGCATGTGTTAAATGGCTCCTTTAAATATAACAACTATCCAAAGAGGGCACACGGTCGTTTGCAGAGTTGGTGAAAGAAGGAATCCTTAACCCGTTAAGGACCGGTCAGCAGGAGTAAGAGCGCTTATTCCTTTAGCATAATGCTTCGAACACTAATATATTAGTGTTTGAAGCATTATCGGATATGTAAACATATCCGACCAGTTCATTGGATAGTATCAATTTCCCTATACATGCGTGAATATGCTGTCATTTTTATAGGATCCCAACACGTTGGCGGAAGACATTTTACGCATATCGAACCCTTTGGAGAGCATATCATTCAAGCCAACATTTCCCATTTTCAACCTTAAACTGTATATTTCATATTTCCCACCTTATATTCAATAATATGTTAACATATTACACCCGTTCTCGGAGTCCAAATGTCGGGGTTTGCATATGGTGAGGCCTCACCATAGAGTGCACTCTGCCGGGAGAGGATAGGGGTGGGAGTTTAGTCCCGCGGTAAGAACGCGTGGATCGAGAAGATAAGGCTAGCAACTGTCAAACAACGAGCGGCGTTCGACCAAGTACACATTCGCAGGAGTGGGGAAGGTTGGAAGGGGTTCCCTAAGGCAGAAGGTGGCTTTTGTTCACATCGAGGCCGAAATATATATTTAGTCCGGTATAATATAATACTATTATCGGGCAGGAAATTAGCGAAACGATATCTAAGAAATAAGCATAAGGAAACCTCGAGATTTTATTATAAACCCGTGATAGATAATAGTATAAGAACTGTTCATAACTCGCAGTTGGGAACAATTGTGAGCAACGGGGATTACATGACATTTGAATTCCTTCAAATCCTTTAATTTATGATTGGCTAATACGTGACAATTATTAAACGTGTAATTGTGGCACCTAAAATGATGGCTTCGTCTGAGTCCCGATCCAATTTTATCTGCCGAAGACATTAAGGCACATGTTTTGGATGGAGTCTAATGGGGAAATAATTAAGAAGAACAATTGGATAGGCTAGCTCGCATACCGAGGCAGTCAGAATAGGGAAGGAGGCAGGTGTATGAGAAAAATGTACTAGAAATAAGGAACTTTAACATGTTTTAAAATATTACGGTATAAGAAATTTTGCAGTGCTACAACGTTATTGAATGGATCTGAATAGGAAAGGGGCAATGATGTGTTGGCCAAGCAACCGGCGGCTAATGCAGGTCTGTCGGCACCCGTGTGGAAACACCGTGGGAGCACTAAATACAGCGAACGCGAGAGAACATTTCCGAGGGTTTTACGCAGTGTATCAGCGGCCACGAGGGGAGTTTTACCTGACATTTTACCCAACTTACAGGTTGATTTTCAAAAGATAAGTGAAATATGAAATCTTCAACGTATCTCTTCGTTTCTTGCTGACGCTATTGGCTTAATTGTTGATAAACGTTTTGCATTTCTAACCCTTTATCTGCTGTAGTGGCCGAAGACTTTTATGTTAGCACACACAAGGGCGAGTAACTCACCTGTAGTCGTTATTAGACGATGCGCGTATTGAACAGGGTCTCTAAGCGCCATGTCGATCACTCAAACGCAAAATTCATTAGAAGGAACGGCAGAAATGTTGGAAATGGATTCTGCTATTAAGAAGGATATAAAGGAATGAAAGGGTACAATAGAAAATAAAGAAGGGAGCATTACATGAGGCGATATCCCTTTTGGAGTGGGGGGAATTACGTCATGTCTGTTGTATAACCAGTGGGGAGTGCAACGCTGTGGGCAACTGCAGGGTCGGGACGAGGGGATGCTGACATTGAACGGAGGGTAGCGATACGATAAGTGGCGACGGTACTCGTGGGGATGGGGGTCAGCTTTCGAGCGTGGAAGGGGCACCGGCATCTTCACCGACATTCCATCACTCCCTCCTCATCCGGGATCCGCGTGAAAAGTGCTCCTAATCCATTTAAACAATTATGTCGGAACTTTTGGTTCGTTACACTGCTGCACATACCTGTCTCATACAGTCTCATATAGTTCACCCGACATGTCGGGTGAACTATGAGGGTGTACCACAATATTTAAAGTTACCCTGCAGCTCCCCTGCTATCTTTCACAATGGTTATGTGCTGTCGACTGAAGAGCACAACAACGTGGTACTGGTTAATGACAGACCTAGCGTTCTGACATCTGTTTCCGCTACTGGAATACAGTACCGTACGTTTATTGACTGCTGTTAATTTTTTCCACATCCATTTCTTCTTTAAGCCTTTTTCATGTTTAAAGCCTCAAATTCGGCAAGTAGTCTTTCGAATACAACTCTTTCTGATATAATGTGTAAATATGTCACTTTTTACATTGATGATCACTTTATTCTTGTTCCCTTGTTGCCCACGTTCCAAGAACAATGACTTTTTCAAAGTTGTTGTTCACTCGTATTTTTTCAAAATTTTATCGTACACACGTTTGCAATATATTTTAATCCATTATGGTTTGCTTGTATACCTTGTATCCCTTGTTCGTGTGGTGTATGTAGATAAACTGCGTTGTTGAGTTTATCAATGACAAAAGCGTGGCCACAGAGGCCAAAGCATGGTTGGAGGATTTGAACTGTGTCTTGTGGCCGAGAAATGCAAAGCAGCGTGACTAATTATTACAGAATAACCTGCAGCCACCTGCAAAAACCAAAATTTACGCAGCGAGGGTCCTCAAAGAAAACCTGACTTTATAAAATGCCAAAAAGTTGGCGAAAAAGGCTGAGGAGACGGATGACCTTTCCAGCTCCGAGCCAACTGAACATGGAAGGGGCTTCAGAAGAAAGACAGTTTCCAATCCTATTCATACGCTGACGATTTAAAAGTTGGCCTATCGATATAAACCGGTCGATCGCAACATCGTGCATGAGCTCTTAAAAAACTTCTTCAGGCCTTCGCTCAGTGGTGTCGCACATGGCGCCTCTCACTTTCTTGGAACAAGTGCTCCGTTGTGGTTATTGGCGACTACCATCAGCCCACCTAAGCATAGAGGGTCACGACCTAAATGTGCCCGGAGTTATAAAGGATCTGGGCATATCATATTCTAGTAGTCTTAATCTGTCAGAGCACTGCGCCCTGATTGTCTCGAAAGCACGCCAAACTACTGGGTTTATTCTTGGAAATGTTTTAAACCGTCAAAATTAGAACCAGCCTCTTTAAAATGTATTTCAGGCCTTGTCTGGAATGCTGCTCGTTTCTTTTTAGCCTTCTGCACGCTAGTGAACGAAAGAAGATAGAATCAGTCCAGCACCTCTTTACAAAAAGAGTTTTCTATTCAGAACACCGAAACCTGTCCTACCAACAACGCTGTGAGCTTTCAAGCCTTGATCCGCTGTGGCTTCGCAGATTACATAAGGGTTTATTTTTACTGTTTAAATTTTGAATAGTTGTACAATTAACCCTCCTGAGGCAGCTCCACCACTCTCGGTGCACCAGTCATCGAGATGTATTTTTATTTCTTCCTTTAGCACGCACAGTTAGATACCGACAGTTTTTTTCGGTAAACGCTATAGCAATCTGGAATAAACTACCCAGATGTATCAAAATTCAGCAAAGCTATCCCTTGTTTACAAGAGCTGTCACTAGTTTTCTTCATTTAGAACACCTTCCAAAAACCTTTGGGTGCTGACTCTGTGGAAGCTCTCTTCGGTTCTAATGGCGTTCACGGACCCTGAATCATGTGCCGGACTTCATGCTGAGGGCAATATTGCTGGTACTGCAGACCTCAATCGGCTTATTTCTCAGTCGACAGCGAACAGCCACTCGCCAAAATACCTGCTGGTGCAGAATACTGGATCCATAACTTTGAATGGAGAAGTTCTTCACCGGGCACCTGTGTCAAGTCTTCCCTGTCCTGAACTTTAATTACTCAATAAGCAGCAGTTTTTTCTCCTGAAAACACCTGAAACAACTATCAGGAGTTTTTTTTCACTGTCAGTTTGACCCTCTACAGTATATATATTTTTAGACCTTGCCTGTAAACAGGCAATTGATAAATAATTAATTAATATGTCCATTTAGATATCCACGTTAGCTCACTTCAGTCTCGGAAGATGAGGAAAAATTTATTCGCCGGCCAAAAGAGCCCGAACGGAGACTGGCTAGCTGGCTTGCCAATGCCAATACCGATATTGCAGTAAGAACCTTTGACAATAATATTTTTAGGCCTCGGAATGATGATAATATAGCGGGATTGCAGACGTCTCGACTCGCTTGTTTACTTGGTTGTTAGCACGGCCGAAACGTAAACATAATTTTCTCCTAGAAATGCACCCACACACAAACACCCAGTTGACCTTGCAATTGTATTTTTGTACTCGGGTGGTTTCAGCTACGAAATAGTGGGACCAAAATGCTCCTCTTCGCGTATCAAGAATCCTCCTATCCTACTTAAATCATTTTTAGCAATTGAGATGGACCCAATATTTGCTCATTGAGTTCGAAATTCTCGCTATTTGTAGATGAAAAAATGTTTCATTTGTCGAGATCTCACATCAATGCAGCTAAGACATGTGTCTTTCTCTCATCAGTTTCTCAACGTAATATTTACTAGTCTGGTCGTTTTTCCACTAACCTCAATGCACCGGTTACTTCATTTCATCAGATATCCAGTTCGGTCAGCCCCTCGACTCCACCTTCTACTTCGTTTCCCCCACGGCCGATTAATGAAATTTCCAGTGCTTTTCGCCCACCTGTAATGTCTGCAACCCCGTCTTTAACATTTTACTGTCTTTCCCGTCAAAAGCCTTTAGACCGACAGTTTCCCCTCTTGAACGCCGTTCACCAGGCCTTTCCGTTAAATTTCTCAAGCCACATAGCATAAATGTCGTATTTCAAATACAAATTACACTATTATCGCAATTTAAAGACAACTTATTTAAGCCTCCATAAACTAGTTCGTTCCATAATCCCATGGGTCATCTTGTACTCCAATTACATCACATAAGGCAGGACGTCAGAAGGACTAAATCTAACCCAAACCAAAAAGAAGGGTAGCGCAGTTCTAACTAATCGCCTACTGCCTTCTCCAAAACTATCCAAGCCTCTCAATACTATTAACTTTTCAAACATGGCCCAACTAGTCAGATCAGTTACTAGAAATGACAACATTTTAGATTTAATTTTTACAAATGATGTCCACCCTCTCTTTATGAATTTTCATCATGCTCTTTTCACAAGTGATCACGCAATAATTCACTGTTGTTTTCCAGTCCCCCTTCTTACGAAGCCTGTGGTTAAATGCAATAACCTCGACTTTGCTAACACAAACCATGAAATGATAAATAATTTCATAAGCTATCTAGATTGCCATAGCATATTCGCAATCAACGATCCACAATATTGCAGAGCCTCTCAGAACAAATCCAGGCTTTAATCCCGTTTAAGATTTTTAATTCAAATACAACTTCTTCTACTGTTCCGCATTTTCTCCAGAACAGACTTAAAAAAATTACGAAAACAATTTAAAATTGCACAAATATTTGAATTATCATCGAAAATTAGACTCGCGAGAGATAAGCGTAGGGAGTCTCGGGCACTAAGTGATGGCAATTCATCCAAATCTGTTGCTCATATCTTCCATGTTCGGTCATCGGCTAAGCGTCTGAATGTAACTCCGACCTTACTCGACTGTAACAAAACATTTGTTACAGACGATTTGGGCAAAGCAGAGTTGTTAAATTCGTTTTTCGCCAACCACTTTACCACTGAAACTAGCCCCACTCCCAAAATTCCTCTGCTTTTAAATTCGCTTCTAACAATCGTTAATTTCTCGCCTTCATGTATTCAAAAGGAAATAGCTCAACAACAAAATTCACATTCGGTTGGAACTGATAACATTCCAAACTCACTTATTAAACAGTTAAGGGATTTTCCACCTTTACTAAGCAAGTTATTCTCAGTATTTCTCGAAAATGGTTTCTTCCCCGATTACTGGAAAACTTTTATTATAATACCAGTTTTTAAATCTGGTTCCCGCTCGGACATTCAGAACTATCGCGGTGTTCAAAAAACGCCCTCTCTTGCTAAACTTTTAAAAAAACTAATTGCGAAAAAATCACGGATTTTTGCATAAGCAATCAAATTATCAACTTTTCCCAACAAGGCTTCTTACCGGACCGCTCTTGTGAAACTTGCCACATGTCTTTTCTAAATCTACTAACCTCTCTTCGTAGTGATCATCTCTCTGTAGTAGTTATCTATTTTGAATCTTAGTAAGGCATTCGATAAAGTGCCTCCTAAACGACTTCTAGTGAAACTAGAAGCTATAGGATTTCGTAGTCCCCTTACTGACTTTATTAGATCATACCTAAATGATCGAAAGCAAAAAGTTTTAGTAGGGTCCTCATACTGAAGTGCTACCCCGGTTGTTAGTGGTGTCCTTCAAGGTACCGTATTTGGTCCTTTGTTTTTCTTACTGTATATTAATTATATTTCATCGATATTTAAACATTCTCAATCTTTTATTTATGCTGATGATCTCAAATGCGTGTATTCCCTCTCTAACTCTACGACCGAACGGTGCCTAGAACAAATTCATTCGGACTTAGATGCTCTTTCGGCCTGGAGCTCAACATGGCTAATGGAGTTCTCACCTACAAAGTGTCGCTACATGAGTTTTGGGCCTGCAAGGCTGCCGCAACCTCTTATTTTTGAAGGTCGCCCTATGATTGAATGTTCCTCCATCAACGACTTGGGCTTAAGCTACACCAATAAATTAGATCTTTCGCCTCATGCCGATAGAATTACAGCCAAAGTTGCTCAGATTTGCGGCTTTATTTCTTATAATTTCTACCTTCGTGAAATTAAATTAAGACTTTATCGTATGTTTGTACTTCACATTCTTGAATTTTGCTGTCCTTTGTTCGGTTTAATGAACGAATCTAGCCGTTCAAAAATTGAAAATGTCCAAAGACATTTCACAAAAAAACTCCTATTTCCGACTCATTCAACTACTTCCTACTCAACAAGATGCCAGCTAATGAAGCTAAAATTTCTTTGGGTCAGGAGACTTGAAGCAGGCTTTTTGTCTCCTTTTTCCGACTAAATAATAGTTCAACTCTCCCCAAGCTTTCTGTCATTACCCCCGTTAGTCTTCCTTACAACCTAAGAAATTCTGCACTAATTATACCTCCCCCTGCATCCTCCACGTGTAAATGCTCTCTCTTCTTTGCTTCTAGGTATAGTTTTCTTTGGAATAACTTGCCAATTAAAATTAGGTCGTAAACTAGTCTATCTGCATTCAAGCGAAGACTGCACATTAATCTCAACATTGATTCTATTAACCTTTTATTTTCCTCATCTTTTCCCAGTAGCTTTCACCATGACTCGGAGAAAGGACCATCGGAAATTTAAGTGACCCTCTTGAAACTATATTTTCGCTACCTCGGGTCGCCCATGAACTTTGCTGTCTCCTTATATCACCAGTCATCCAAACGATGACGTCATTTGGACGTACACATTCGTTGGTTCACAGTCTAAATTGCTACCGTTTCTTAAGACACTAACCATCATCAGAATTCAATTCTGGATACTAAGATGCTGAGGACTTAAGTTCATGGACGCATTTTCGTGAGATTTTGTTTCATACGCCTAAGAGATCAAGAACGAATCACCTCGACGTTTCATTATCTCATTCTGAAATGCTACTACCGTATTACCCTAATCTACCACCTGACCATTTTTTCCTAAGCAGTTTTTTCTCCTACCTTCTATTAAAAAATGAAGGCTTATTGAACTCTGCCTCCATTTTTATGGTAGGAGTTTTTTTTCACTGCCTATTTTTTCTAGTTCACCATTAATTTTAAAACATCGCTAACTGTTGACATAGCAGGACAAGTTATGTATTTGTACATTTTATCTGCACACATTGTCATAACTTTATTTCGTTACTAATGGTTGCTTAGACAGTGCCTTGCTGGTGCAAACCAAATATGAATTCTAAAAAAATTATAAAACAAGCAAATAACCATTGCCATGTTAACCGATATACAAAACCCGAATCCCCACTACTTAATTCGTATAGCTGCTTGCCCTCTCCTACTAGCCTCTGTATTCCAGCAAACTTCCGCCTAATCCGTTTTAACTACCACCAGGCATATTCCAGTCTTAATACCCACCTCCAATGTTTTCTATAAATAACGATAACCCTAGATCGGATACTCGAACTTCACTAGATGTCATATTACTTAATGCTAGATCTGTTTAAATAAGATGGCCCAACTGAGAGCCATTGCTTTCGAGTAAATGCCCTATGTTTTATGTGTAACTGAATCTTGGATACATCTGTGAATTTCCATCTATTTGCTCATCAAATGCGAGTATTATATCTACCGTCACACCACATTAGTAAGCCTGGTGGTGGTGGTCTTCTTCATATTAAAGCTTCATATAAGCTCTTCCCGTTTGATCTAATGGCCCCGTCATTCTCCTGTCATTACTGCTTCGCATCTATTATCCTGTCGCACCGGCAAAAGGCTTTTCTCGGATGCATTACCAACCCGTTTTATTCATCAGCCGATGATGATGCAAAACTATGTGAAGTTTTTAAATTTGGTTTCGGAGTCCATTTTTAACATTAAAATAAATACTGAGGATTTTAATTTTCCTGAACTTTACTGGATTACAAACATTTGTCCACCCAGAATTCAGCCTTTTCTAGATACAATTAATTTTTCTAATTGGTCCCAGTTAGTCATTTCTTCAACGAGAGACAAGCATATTGTAGACCTGATTTTCACAAACGACATTGCTCCCGTCTTCGCTGATTTTAAGCAGGGCCTCTTCGAAAGTGACCATACATTAATTCGCAGTTGCTTACCGCTTGTCTCATCGAAAAAGTCAAACCCCGTTCGCACCTATCATGCTTTTGACCTCGAAAATATGAGCATAATTAAGAACTTTTAGGACTCTTTAGACTTGCAGCATCCCTCCTTCGTGAATGACGCAGCAAGTCTTAGTGAAGTCCTGTCAGTCGTTTCAAATAACATCCTGGAATTTGTGAAAACCAAAATTTTCAAGCCATACGCCTCGAAATCCACAGTTCCTCACAGTTCCGCCCCTTTTAAATTAGCATCGCCAACTCTTGACAACATGGATAATGTCCTCTGATTTTGCAACCCCGACGATAGTCTCCACGTTCAGTTGATGATCAAGGTAGGTTCTGATGGTTTTGCCTCTTTGATTGGTGGACTATGCAGTCAGCAAGGTAACATCTCGATTATGATCTCACGACCTCTACTGTCACCTCTTCGTTTTGACTCTGGTGTCCACGATGAGTTCCTCCTCTCTCATTTCCACTGGTGGTTGCAAACAGTAGCTTTGACTGCTGTATTATCTCTCACACGACAAGAAGCATTCCGAACCCTCAAACGTTTTCAGCAACCTCACAATACTATATCATTGGATCTAGCTATTAATTTATTAGTGAAGCAGTTTTTTGTCCTAGATTTTTTTAAATTGGCAGCTCGCCGAACTTCACCTCCAATTTAACCGTCGGAATTTTTTTACTGCTTTATTTCTAGTGTACCGTATATGTCAAAGATTGTTGACTTTTGTTTTTAAAATGGCAAATCGTTCTGAATCGGTTATGCCTACCATATAATTTATTTCTGCTGTAAATATGGCTGCTCAAATAGTGCAGCAATCATCGAATTTGTATTTATTTATACCGGGATACAAAGTTTGCAATGACGGGGCTCCTTGGGCCTTAAATACATACTTCGCTTAGGCAACCCATCTGGATCTGCAGAAAGTAGAAGTTACTTTCTCAACGGTGACGCCTTAAAAGACGTGGAAACCCAAAAGGACCTTGGTGTGCTGACGACCACCACCTTAAAACCATCGTCTCACTGCTCGAAAGTGGCAAAGAGCGCAATTGCGGTGTTGCATGCCATCAGACGAGCCTTTTTGGATTTTGACGAAGATTTCTTCGCTAAGACTTTTGGAACATTTATTAGGCCGCATTTGGAATATGCTATGCAAGCTTGGAAACCCTGGACAGTTCAAGATCAGAACTGCCTCGAAAGAGTACAGAGGAAAGCCACCAAATGGTTAGAAGTCAAAGCTCCTTGCCATATCTAACCCGCCTAATGAATCTTAATATGTTCCCTTTGAGTTACAGGCAAATGCGTGGTGATCTCCTGCAGACATTCCGCATTGTGAAGGGATTGGATTGTTGCCTGGAATTCTCGGACTTCTTTGAATTTGCCACCACGAACCATTTCTTGAGTTCACCCATTAAAACTGCGTGTCCAGCAGGCGAGACTGGATGTGCGCAAGTTCTTCTTCTCTGTCAGAGTGATTAAACCATGGAATGCCCTCCCTGAAGACGTTGTGATATCATCATCGCTGGAAAGCTTTAAAAGGAACCTTAACAGTTTTATGTTCCAAACGAGCCTGAGCGATGAGGAATTTATCTTAACCCTCGAGAGTCGTGCACCACTTGTCATATTTTATAACCGCATTTGTACCTTTGCAACCCGCACGGTTTCTCTGTATACCGCATTTAATTTTACGTTAGAAATAGGGTACTCAAAGGCCCATGCCTATTTCCCTCAATAAATTGAATTGAATTGAATTGAATAAGTTATTTATTTATTCTCTTGTCAAGACTTAAGAAATTGAGGAGGCAGTTAAAAGATCAATCTACTGCTTCGTTATCTGTGCATTTAAGGATCGCAGAGATTTTTGAATTAACCTCTAAGATTCGTCTTGCACGTGACAGAGAGAGGGAATCTTGGGCACTCAGTGATCCACTCTCTGCCAAATCTGTTGCTCAACTGTTCCATCGTCAATCCTACTCTAAATGTGGTTATGAAATTCCTCCATTACTAAATGAAGATAAAAACTTCATTCTCGAAGACTCTCACAAGGCAGAAATGTTAAGTACGTTCTTGGCAAATCATCTTACGATGGAATATGAACCGGTTCTGACGTTTCAGCCATCCTCATTCAATGTTATCAGTACCATCGATTTCTCCTTAGAATTAATTCATAAGCAAATAATTCGTCTAAAAAACTCGAAATCTTCGGGAACTGATGGTATGCCAAACTCAGTTATCAAGAGGGTGTCGAGCTCGTAATATGGTTTTATATCTGAAATATCATGTGAAGTGTGTCACTTAGCTTTTCTTAAACTCCTTTCTTCCCTTCGAAATGAGGGGCAGCCAGTGGCTGTGATCTTCTTTGACCTGAGCAAAGCCTTTGACAAGGTACAGCACAGACGTCTTATGGTGAAACTGGAAACCCCCGGCATCCGGCTTTTTCTCCTTGACTTCAGTGGTTCCTACTTATTTAACAACAGCCCGATGGTCTTAGTAGATAATTGCTACTCGACAACTCAGCTGATCACAAGTGGCGTTTTTCAAGGCCTGGTTCTAGATCGCCTCCTCTTTATTATGGACATAACGAAATTTAAACTATACCCTAAAGATTCACAAAATTTCATTTATGCTGACGAACTCAAATGAATTAATTAATTTTCTAAAGACTGCCAATATTTGCGTTGATAAAATCAACACTGACCTACTTATGCTCTCACGTTGGAGCTCTAGTTTGCAGATGGAATTTTCTCCATCCAAGAAAAGTTGCCTGTGTTTTGGCCACGCCAAGCTTCCTGGACCCCTAGTATTTCAAAATAGTGCACTTTTAAAACAATCAAACATAAAAGACTTAGGTATAAGTTACACGAATAAGCTAGCATTTTTGCCTCATGCAGATCAAATTTCTGCAAAAGGTGCACAGATATGTGGTTTTATATCACACAATTTCTAAATTTCTGGAAATAAAGTTAAACCTGTACCGCATATTTGTTCTTTCTATCCTAGATTACTGTTGTCACCTCTTTGGACTGATGAATGCCTCTGACCGCAGTAAGATTGAAAAAGTTCAGAGGGTTTTTACTTGAAGACTATTTTCTCTTCTTTGATCCATTTTCTGTTAAACGGATAGATTCAAGTTAGCAAACACCAAATTTCTCTGGGTTTGAAGACTCGGAACCGGTCTCTGCTACCTGTTTCGCGTTAACTCGCGCCCAAATCTCCCACGAATTAATGCTCTCAATCCGTTAGATCGACCCTACGCTACTCGTAATTCCTCCATGATCATTTCACCACCCTTTAGCTCCACAACTAACCGTTCTCTGTTTTTTGCCTCCAAATATGCTTTCATCTGGAATAATTTTGCACTGAAAACTAGGTTGTCGTCTACATTAGCTATTTTAAAAACGAAATTGCGCAAACATTAAACTTCGGAAGACATAAAGTCCTTATTGTCTGTTTCCTTCCCAAACTCGCCACTTTTGGATTTTGAAAAGGGTCCTCCTGGTATTTGAGACAGCTCCCTTGATATTAAATTGGTCTCTAATTATTTTCCCATCATCCTCTGCAGAGTCAATATTTGCATGCACTTTTTCGTCACCCCTTTTCAACTAGCATCGCCAATTCTTGACAAACTTGATACTTTCCTCCGATTTTGCAACCCCGACGATGGTCTCCAGGTTCCGTTGACGATCGAGGCGGGTTCTGATGGTTTTGCCTCTTTGATTGGTGGACTATGCAGTCAGCAAGGTCACATCTCGATTATGATCTCATTACCTCTAATGTCACCTCTTCGTTTTGACCCTGGTGTCCACGTTGAGTTTCTCCTCTCTCACCTCCACTGGTGGTTATAAACAGTAGCTCTGACTGCTATATTATCTCTCACCCGACAAGATGCGTTCCGAACCATCATACGTTGTCAGCAATATCACAATACTATCCCACTGCATCTAGCTTTTAATTTTTTAGTGAAGCAGTTTTTTCCTTGTTTTTTTCAAAGTGGCCGAACTCTGCGTCCAATTTAACTGTAGGAGATTTTTTACTGATTCTTTTCTAGTTCACTGTATATGTCAAAGATTGTTGACTTTTGTCTTTAAAATGGCAAATATGCCTACCATATTAGTCACTGTTGCTGTTAATATGGCTGCTCACATAGTGCAGCAATTATCCACTTTTTATTTATTTAAACGGTGATACTAAGTTTGTAATAATGGGGCTCTTTGTGTCTTAAATATGCAATTTATTTATGTATTGTCTACTTATGGGTCTTCTAGGACTGGTCAGTCATCTCAAATGAATTTTGAAGTGATTGTTTGCTGTATAATAGAACAGTGGTAATTAAAAGGCAGAAACGCGACATGTATACAACAAACTTTAACAAGGTCACGAGGACAATCGCTCTCATGCGTAGTAGAGGTGAAGACTGATGAGCTTTTCGCTTGCAATTTACACCGTTTACTTCGATTTCACTAAGGCTTTGGATCGTTTTGACCATGATCTCCTACTGCTCAAACTTGCCTCCTTCGGCAAAGGTAACAAGTTCTGAACTTAATATTTTCATATTTGAATGTTCGCGCACAACGGGTTAAAATGTCTGATGTTATCTCCAAACCCACGCATGTGAGGAGCGGAGTTATTCAGGGCAGCGTGCTCGGTCCGCTTCTATTTTGCCTCTTTGACAACGATGTTCCTGATTGTTTTCAGTATGGTAGGCCCTTTATGTACGCTGATGATTTAAAAGTTGCCTATCGATATAAAACCGGTTGATCGCAACATCGAGCTAGAGCTCTTAAAAAAGGATCTTCAGGCCTTCGCTCAGTTGTGTCGCACATGGCGCCTCTCACTTTCTTGGCAAAAGAGCTCCGTTATGGTTATTGGCGACAACCATCAGCCCCATTAAATAAATAAATAAATTGTATATTTAAGGCCCAGAAGGCCCCGTCATTTCAAACTTAGTATCGCGGTATAAATAAATACAAAGTGGATAATTGCTGCTCTATGTGAGCAGCCATATTAACAGCAGAAATTAACAATATGGTAGGCATATCCGATTCAGAACGATTTGCCATTTTTAAAACAATAGACAACAATCTTTAACATAAACGGTGAACTAGAAAAGAAGCAGTAAAAAAAACTCCTAAATTGGAGGCGGAGTTCAGCGAGCCGCCAATTTAAAAAAAAATAGGAGAAAAAAACTGCTTCACTAAACATTAATAGCTAGATGCAATGGGATAGATCTGTGATGATGCTGACAACGTATGAGGGTTCGGAACGCTCCTTGTCGTGTGAGAGATAATATAGCAGTCGGAGCTACTGTTTGTAACCACCAGTGGAGGTGAGAGAGGACGGACTCATCGTGGAAACCAGGGTCAAAACGAAGACGGGACAGTAGAGGTCATGAGATCATCATTGAGATGCGACCTTGCAGACTGCATAGTCCACCAATCAAAGAGGCAAAACTATCAGAACCCGCCTTGATCCTCAACTGAACCTGGAGACCATCGTCGGGGTTGCAAAAGCGGAGGAAAGTACCAAGGTTGTCAAGACTTCGCGATGCTTGTTTAAAATGAGGGGGGCGCAAAAAGTAAATGCAAATATTGACTCTGCAGAGGATGATGGACATATAATAAGAGACCAATATAAGATTGACTCTGCAGAGGATGATGGATATATAATAAGAGACCATTATAATATCAAGGTAACTGCCTCAAATACCCGGAGGACCCTTTTCGAAATCCAAAAGTTGCGAGTTAGGGAAGGAAATAGACAATAAGGACTTTATATCTTCCGAAGTTAAATGTTTGCGTAACTTTGATTTGAAAATAGCTTATGTGGACGACAACCTAATTTGCAGTGGAAGATTATTCCAGATGAAAGCATATTTAGAGGCAAAAAACTGAGACCGGTTAGTTGTGGAGCTAAGGGGGGGTGAAATGATCATGGAGGAATTACGAGTGGCATAGGGTCGATTTACCGGAGTAAGAGCGTTAATTCGTGGGAGATTTGGGCTAGAGTTAACGCGAAACAGGAAGCAGAGACCGGCTTCGAGTATTCTAACAGCATAGAGGGTCACGGCCTTAATGTGCCCGGAGTTAAAAAGGATCTGGGAATATCATATTCTAGAAGTCTTAATCTGTCAGAGCCCTGCGCCCTGACTGTCTCGAAAGCACGCTGAAGTACTGGGTTTATTCTCAGAAATTTTTAAACCGTCAACATTAGAATCAGCCTCTTTAAAATGTATGTCAGGCCTAGTCTGGAAGGCTGCTCGTTTCTTTTTAGCCTTCTACACGCTAGTGAACGAAAGAAGATAGAATCAGTCCAGCACTTCTTTACAAAAAGAGTTTTCTATTCAGAACACCGAAACCTGTCCTACCAACAACGCTGTGAGCTTACAAGCCCTGACCCACTGTGGCTTCGCAGATTACAGAAGGGACTATTTTTACTATTTAAACTTCTAAACAGTCGTATATTTAACCCCCTTACATCTCTGAGGCACCTCGACCACTCTCGGCGCACCATTCATCGAGATGTATTTTTATTTCTCCCTTTAGCACGCACAGTTAGATACCGACAGTTTTTTTTCGGTAAACGCTATAGCAATCTGGAATAAGCTACCCAGAATTATCAAAATTCAGCAAAGCTATCCCTTGTTTACAAGAGCTGTCACTAGTTTTCTTCATTCAGAACACCTTCCAAAACCTTTGGGTGCTGACTCTGTGGAAGCTCTCTTTGGTTCTATTGGCGTTCACGGACTCAGAATCCTGTGCTAGACTTCATGCTGAGGGCAATATGGCTGGCTCTGCAGACCTCAATTGGCTGATTTCTAAGTCGACAGCGAACAGCCGCTTGCCGACATACCTGCTGGTGCAGAATACCGGATCCGTAACACTGAATGGAGAATTTATTCACCGGGCACCTGTGTTAACGCGTACCTGTCCTGAACTTTAATTACTCAATAAGCTGCAGTGTTTTCTCCTGAAAACACCTGAAACAGCGATCAGGAGTTTTTTTCACTGTCATCTTGATCGTCTACTGTATATATTTTTTTACCTTTAAGTCACTTAAAGTCACTTTATTGAGGGAAGTAGACTTTCGCCCTTGAGCTCCCTATTCACAAGCAAAAATGTCAATAGTACAAACGTTTACAGCGATATATCTGACAAATGAAAATGTAGGGTCATCGATATGTGTGGGCCAGGCGCAACCTGCCACTGTTTACACAATCTTCATTATATTGACAATAGTTTCTCAGAAAATGAGTATCTAGTTTGAATTTAAATGTTTCAACAGTTTCTGAAAGGACCACCTCTTCAGGGAGTCCATTCCATGCTCCAGCGACCCTCTGCAAAAAGGCGTTCGGACGGACTTCCGTGTGGACAAACTTCCTCTGAAGTTTAAAGGGATGACCCCGCAGATGTTCCGTCCCAGCCAATTCGAAGAAGCCAGCAAATTCTAGGGCACAATCGTGGCCTCTGACAATCCGATAGGTTTGGATGAGGTTACCGCGTAATTGCCTGTAATTTAGAGGAAACAAATCAAGTTCAACTAGTCTGGCTTCGTAAGGCAGATGACTTAGATTCTTGACCATCTTCGTAGCCCTCGCCTGCACTCGTTCCAGCTGTAGATAATACTTCTTAAACCACGGACGATAGGCCTGGACGGCATATTCCAAGTGAGATCAAACAAATACCCCGTAGGTTTTTCGGAAGAGTTCCTTATCAATCTGCACAAATCCACGTCTGAGCGCAAATAAGACCTGTGTAGCGCGTTTAGCTGCCTTTAAACACTGTGAAGATGGTATAAGTGAGGAGTTTATTAGAACACCGAGGTCCTTCTGTTCCTCAACAATT
Organism: Schistocephalus solidus; assembly: GCA_017591395.1. Classification (NCBI taxonomy): domain Eukaryota; kingdom Metazoa; phylum Platyhelminthes; class Cestoda; order Diphyllobothriidea; family Diphyllobothriidae; genus Schistocephalus; species Schistocephalus solidus. The sequence continues at coordinate 14,062 of WEDG01008989.1, read as the reverse complement.
GAAAGGGGCTGCCCATTGATAATGTATCGGAAGGAATCATCCTCCTCACTGGTCCTTCTGGTACGCAGTCTTGGGACCACACACTTCCCAACGTTAAAATTTAAGAGCCAACGAGCAGACCAGCTGCTAAGACGGTTGAGATCCTCTTGAAGTGCGTGCCTATCGAAATCAGATCTGATGACCCTCAACAATTTAACATCATCTGCAACATGATGGCGCTGCAATCCAGGTCGTCGACAAAGTCGTTGATGTACACTAAGAAGAGTAACGGCCCTAATACCGAGCCTTGGGGGATACCACTTAGAACCGGAGTAGGTGTTGACTTCGAGGTATCGACGCACACAGTTTGCAATCTATCTGTAAGAAAGTCTGCGATCCATGTCAGCAGCATTCCTCTTATGCCAATTTCAGATAATTTGTAGATGAGACGTTTGTGTGGGACACTGTCAAACGCCTTCTCGAAATCAGTGTATATGACGTCAACCCTACCATTTTCATCCAGTGCACGAGTCCACTGCTCTGTGGAGAGTAATAAACTAGAAAGACAGGAGCGATTCTGTCTGAAGCCATGCTGGAGATCTGAGAGTAATTGGTTTTCCTCAAGGAACTTCATGGTTGCCTTCTTGATGATTGATTCCATTATTTTACAGCAAATGGAGGTTAGGCTGACAGGCCGATAATTGTTGACATTAGATCGAGCACCACTCTTGTATATGGGGTATATATTTGCTGCCTTCCGTTCGGATGGCAGTTTCCCTGATTCAAATGACGAATTAAATATATGCGCTAGTTGTTTGGACAGTTCGCTGGCCAGTTCTTTTAAGAACTTGGCCGGTATATCGTCCGGACCAGATGACTTCGCTTCTTTCAGATTTCGCAGTTCTAGTTCCACGAGAGGTTCCTGGAAGATTATGTATTCAAGCACTGGACCAGCGTCTATAACTGGCAATAAATAAATAAAATAAAATTTGTATTAAGTCAAAAAGAGGAGACCATGAAGACAGAGGAAACCAACGGGGTCGTCATTATTTCGCAAGAATATTTGTTTGAATTTTGTTTCGAATTTCAAGTCCTTCGAGTCTACGAGTTTTTATTCTCTACCTCAGTGTAAAAGACACGGTGCTGGGAAATTATTAAAGAATTGTCTGTATATTCCCCTTAGTGCGTACATTGTGACTTCGACGTAAGGATTCTGAGGCTTTAAAAAAATTCCATTGCCGCAGGATTGATCTCAACTGGAATTGCAAGCCTCAATCTTTGCTCATTTTTGAAACTCACGCCGGCTGTGTGCTCCCTACATCTGCTTTCAAATGGGGAAGAGGCTCAAACCAAAGGCTATGTCCTTATATTTTCGTATTCTTATTGTTAAATATTATAGTGTTCTCCCTGTTAATTTTGTGGCGATGCTAACATCAAATGCATTTGCTCTGTATCCCCGTTAGTATGCAAAACGCAGGTGCCTTAAGTTTCTTTCCACGAAAAATTGGTCCACGACCTAGTTTTGCACATGCACCACAAAATCGCGTAGGGCCATCTATCGACGCCTCTAACCACTCGGTCATTTTGGCAGGGGATTTTCATGAGCGAATTAAAAGGCTAGCAGAATAAAGTTGCAACTATCGTTATTCTGCTAATTGTTCACCTCCTGCTTAATGGCAAAAAGTCGATTTAGCTCAGTTAATGTAGCTTACGAAGATAAAAGTCGTAGGGGTTGTTTCAGCCTCCTTCAGCAATTCTGAGGGATGGAGAAGGAGGTAGGCAATCTAAGGCAAGAAATATATAACTTTAAAATATATATTTCTTGCTCACCTGTTAAAAAAGATACTGTCCGGGAAGAAACCTACTGCAAGGCAAAATTCACATGCACGTATAGCCTCTTCAAGCGTTCCTGATCTGTACATAAAAGCATCGCGTTTACCGAAACCCAGTAAACCAGGGGACGGTTCGCTAGTTTGAAAGGGTACCCCATCAAGTCCTTGCTCCACACTATCATCACTAAGCGCAGGCAGCATTAGCAATAATCTAGCCTTACAAGCAAGCGCTTCATCGCTGCTCGATATTGCACCAACATGATATGCTGAAGAGTTTGGTGAGTTTTTAAAGCCAAAGAGGAAAAGATCTAAGAAGACCAAGTCATACATGGATTTGGCTCCAGCCTGTCCAACAGCCGGTTTATCTGGACCTATCGGACCAACTAAACTGGTGACAAGTACTCACTCGGTTTAAAGACCTGAGTTGCGAACGGGCGCTCGATTGAGTCGAAAACGTAATGTTGTCATAAAGGAGGTCGATAGAAGATAGAATCAGTCCAGCACCTCTTTACAAAAAGAGTTTTCTATTCAGATCACAGAAACCTGTCCTATCACCAACGCTGTGAGCTTACAAGCCTTGACACGCTATGGCTTCGCAGATTACAGAAGGGAATATATTGTTACTGTTTAAACTACTAAACAGTCGTAAATTTAACCCCCTTACACCTCTGAGGCACCTCGACCACTCTCGGCGCACCAGTCATCGAGATGTATTTTTATTTCTTCCTTTGGCACGCACAGTTAGATACCGACAGTTTTTCGGTAAACGCTATAGCAATCTGGAATAAGCTACCTAGAAGTATCAAAATTCAGCAAAGCTATCCCTTTCTTACGAGAGCTGTTACTAGTTTTCTACATTCAGGACACCTTCCAAAAATTTTGGGTGCTGACTCTGTTGAGGCCCTCTTCGGTTCTGATGGCGTTTACGGACTCTGAATCCTGTGCCGGTCTTCATGCTGAGGGCAATATTACTGGCTCTGCAGACCTCAATCGGCTTATTTCTCAGTCGACAGCGAACAGCCACTCGCCGACATACCTGCTGGTGCAGAATACCGGATCCGTAACACTGAATAGAGAGGTTCTTCACCGGGCACCTGCATTAACGCGTCCCTGTCCAGAACTTTAATTACTCAATAAGATGCAGTTTCTTCTCCTGAAAACACCTGAAACAACAATCAGGAGTTTTTTCCCTGTCAGCTTGACACTATACTGTATATTCTTTTGGACCTTGCCTGTTAAATGGCAATAAATAAATAAAATAAATTAAAATAAGTGCGTCATTATGGTTATTGGAGACAACCATCAGCCCCATCTAAGCAAAGACGGTAACGACCTAAATATGCCCGGAGTTATAAAGGATCTTGGCATATCATATTCTAGCAGTCTTAATCTGTCAGAGCACTGCGCCCTGATTGTCTCCAAGCACGCTAAACTACTGGGTTAATTCTCAGAAATTAAAAAAACTTCAATCCTACAACCAGCCTTTATAAAATTTATGTCAGACCTAGTCTGGAATACTGCTCGTTTCTATTTAACCTTCTGCACGCTAGTAAACGGAAGAAGAAAGAATCAGTCCAGCAATTCTTTACAAAAATAGTTTTCTCTTCAGAACACAAAAAACCTGTACTACCAACAACGCTGTGAGATTACAAACCTTGACCGGTTGTGGTTTCCCAGATTAAATAAGGGACTGTTTTTACTGTTTACACTTTAAAACAGTTTTACTTTTTAACCCTTTTACATCTCTGAGGCAGTTCGACCACTCTCGGTGAACCAGTCATCGAGATGTATTTTTATTTCTTCCTTTGGCACGCAATGTTAGATAGTGACAGTTTTTTCGGTAAACGCTATAGTAATCTGGAATAAGCTACCCAGAAGTATCAAAATTCAGCAAAGCTATCCCTTGTTTACGAGAGTTTTCCCTAGTTTTTTACATTCGGGACACCTTCCAAAAATTTAAGGTGCTGACTCTGTCGAAGCTCTCTTCCATTGTGATAGCGTTCATGGATTCTGAATCCTATGCGAGACTTTATGCTTAGGGCAGTATTGCTGGCTCTGCAGACCTTAATCGGCTTATTCCTCAGTCGACAGCAAACAGCCGTTCGCCAACATACCTGCTGGTGCAGAATACCAGATCAATAACACTAAAAGGAGAAGTTCTTCACCGTGCACCTGTATCAACTTTCCCTGTCCTGAACTTTAATCTCTCAATAAGCTGCAGTTTGTTTCTCCTGAAAAAACTTGAAAGAACGATCAGGAGTTTTTAACTGTCAGCGCGACCCTCTACTGTATATCTATTTTGAACTTGCCTGTTAACTGGCAATAAATAAAAAAATAAAATGAAGAGGGTACGGAAAATGGCTGCGGAGATCTTCTCTACAGGTGACAGCATCATTGGGTTTAGAAACCAGTTAGTATCAACGGCAACTGCCTCAAATTCAAAGTGGACCCGTTTCAAAGTCTGAAAGTTAGGTGTTTGGGAAGGAAATGTACAAGAGCAAATTTGTATTATTTTAAAAACATTTTACAGAATTTTGGGCTTGACTACTGCTCGTGTGGCGGAAAATCTAATTTTGAGTGAAATAGTATTCAAAAGGAAAGTATATTTGGTGGAAATAAAGTGAAAATTGTTGTCCTCCGACAGATGACATCGGTCGAATTAAGTTGCTTTGCGTGTGAAGCTTTCTATGCATCCCAAAGTCTGCAGGAGAGACACCTTTTGGAGCGTTGTGGTTTGTTGTCGCCCGATATTTCAACAGGAACTTTTCGAGAATTTATTCCGCAGTCCCCTCTTTTTGACGACTGGAGAGCCCGCTTGAACAGGTCAACGAAAAGCTCAACCTCTCCGTTAGACTGCAGGTAAGAAAGTAGGGAACCTTAGTTATTAATTCCGGATTGCTTGTAGAATCGGGTGAAGGTGGCTGGTGTGAGCTGTCCTCCATGTGTGCTCAGTAATGTTAACTGACAACCATACTAACACTACAGTCGTCGAAGGAGGTAGATTGGGGCTCCGACTGTCGTGCCTTCCATGAGAAAGGCATCCAACCATTTGCTTTATGCGTCGACGGCTTTAAGGAAATTCTGGTCATTGATAGGTCCACCGTTATCAATGAGAACCCTGGACTACTGGGCTTGTGTAATAGGCCATTTCATAAGTGTGTTTTTTGTTGGGGTCTTTGATGCGGCCAGTTTTTCTTATTGTTGGTCCATGTGGACCAAGTAACATAACTGCGAGCGACAGCTTTCGTGCGGTTGATGCGCATATGAGAAGTGAGAAGATGTCTCAGGACCCTTGATTGTAGTTTCTGTTGAACAGTTGCACGTTAGTCTAACAGGATAAAGTCATTAATGGACGACTGAATATATTATCGTTGGTGGAACTGCTATAGTTCTCCAGGAAGTTTTGTGAGCCATTGAGTGCGATTGGACTTAAAAACTTGTGTCAACAGCTGACCCTGTAGTGTTGCATTTGGGACTTTCTCATAAGTGACAGGGAGTGCAAAACTGGAAATAATAAACAGACTGTGAACCTCTTAGTCAATGGAGACGCGCATGCCGATATTGTCCTCAAGCTCGTTAGTTTTTGAGCTTATAAAGCACGAGAATCCGTCGGTCAGACATTTGTTTGTGGTAGACAGGTACCGAATACTGAATTCATGGCCAAGTAGCAAGACCGTCTAGCCCTGAAGACGATTAACCGATTACGCAAGAATGCATTCATTTGAGTTGAAAATAGCAATAAGGGGTTTGCGGGCAGATAGAAGCGTAAACTGACGACCAAAGAGCATCTAGGGAAACCTTTTCATGGCAAAGATAATAGCTAGAGCCTTTTGGTTGATCTCTACATAGTTGTGTTCCGCAGAAGTTAGCGATCTTGTAACATGACATAGAGCTTTTCAGGCGTGGTCGGGAAATAAGCGTAAAATTTCGGCACGAATTACATGGTTAGAAGCGTCCAAGAAGTGACAATCTTCCTATCGGGGTTGAAGAGTGTTAGCAAAAATCAGATGCCAACATTGTTTTTACTTCTCCAAAGACTTGTTGACAGCCCGTGACTAGGTCTATTTGACATTTTCTTGAGTAATTAACCCATTGGATGACGAATATGATACAGTTCCGAAGGAAATGAGCCATAGTGACTCACAAGACCCAAGAAAGAGCGTATGGAATTTAAATCCTTTAATGGAATCATCTGCCTCTTGATCTGGGTGATGATCAGCTTGGTCGATTATGAACCCCAGGTTCATAGAAGGAACAGAAGGTATACTTATTTTCCCTTTCTTCACGGCTCAAACTCCGTCTTGAACGTGGCCAGAGTGGAGCGAGAATTTGCACCGGATTTAAATGAAGGACGTTTGTAGCATCTTGTCTTCCTATTCCATGCCATTGGGTTGGTAAATTGGCTGGTTAGCCATGGGTTTCTTTGCGCCCTCCCTTATGGCATTTCTGCTAAATGTGCTTCTTCAAGGAATAGAAGCAAACGGGGTATCAATCACCACATTGCAAACATGTTACTGATTATTGTTTAGAGGCCAAACCTTGGGGCTCGTATGGTGACATCGAATTCGGTTTGGTCACAGCCTAGAAGTTAGTGAAAACAAAATAAGAACTCGGTTAATCCGCCATGGCAAAATCATGCTTAAGATTCTTCGGTCGCTGACACCCGATAGTCAATGTTCGTAGGGTTGACTCAGGATAATATTCAATTTTGCTGAGCAGTCGGGTTCTGATTATTAGCGTAGTGAGGGGAAATTAGAGGGTTCACAAAGATAAGGAACTTAAATTTACATTCTGTCATCGTTCGCAGCTTAAAAGTTTCGCAATAGTGGTTCAAAATACTGGTGGGCGTCAGAAGCTCGTCGGTTTCGTTCTTTACCAGCGTGAGGGGCTGACATCTAATGTTCAACAATCATAGTTTTTCTCCGAAGGTTTCCGAAATCTGATTAACGGTTTCCTCAAGTGTGCAGTTATGAGGGTTTTTCGAAAAAAGCATGTCGGTGTTTGGTAAGTTAAAGAGATGACTTTTTATTTGAGTATCCACAACGGCACTGTAATTGGAAAAATAAAACGAATGCGTAATCGTGTACGGTTAAGTTATGGATAGAAGGTCAGCATCTTGGCAATGACAAATGACTCAAATCAGTGTTGTTAAAATAAATAAAAATAGCAGACGGTGAAAAAACTCTTTGAGCATTTAATGCGAAAGCAAAGGATTATGCGAACGATTAGTAAGGCGAAAAAGGAGGTAGAAGCCAGCTTCCTGTCTGCAAACCCATAGCAATTTAAGGTTAGTAGGAGGCAGTTGAAAATGTCGGAGGGAAGATCTTCCGAGTTAAAGGAACCACGTATCTTTGTGTTCTCCGGCTTGGACAGTTTGAAAGTCGTTAACACTTCGCTTGTTCTGATTCTGACATTAAAACTGCCACTGCACGAACGTTATTGCTCTTTGGAATTTTCGGGAATTTTTCTTGTGCCAAATTACCTCACAAAACGACATCAATTCGGAATTTGTTTATCACCTTCATCGACTTGATAAAACAGCCTCTACACCAATAAATACTGAAAACCGCTCAGTGAACCAAAAGTGCACACCCCTTGAAGATCGGAAGTTATCCAGCCCTTTGACCTCTACAAACGGCTGAGTCGTTCTTGAATATTCTTCCTATCATTTGTTGTTTTTTAAAAGTGGTTTTGAACGAATAGGCACATTAATTGCTCATATTGTTTCTATTGCGGTGGCGTTTGACTTCCGATTGAAATTCGCTCGTCTCCAAGCTTTTGATTTTTGGCCAATAACCTGTTTCCAAAGTCCGGACTCAACGAATTGAGATCAGCCTATAATTGTTTATAGACATTGTGATATTCAGGCTCACGAAAATTGATATCGGGATCTTGAATAATAAGCTAACTCAGCATCATTTGGATCCTGCCTCATACGGGCTTCAGAAAACAGTCTCTCGCCAGGAAAGGTGTCTACATTAGGAAGGAACGGAGAACCACTGGCAAACTCACTTCAATGGCTGTATCATTCTTTGCTTCGTATAAACATTCGATAGTGAATTAGGTTCAGAAACGCACTTCTTTTTGTGCTCAGTAAACTATTCGCTTGATAAATTAAGCTGCTCGTTAAAATTTAATGCATCCTCGTAGAGATCTTGCTGGCATGGGAAACGCAAATATTCAAGACCCGACCACGCGAAAAAATTATTCACCGCTTTGGTCAGGATTCGAAACACCAACCTCTCGATTAGGGACCGATGATCTTGAACGCTCGGCCACGCCCGGAAAGCCAGCAGAGAAATAAATAGTATATCCTCCAAAAATAATGATCTCTCCTACCTTTGTTAGCCGTTTTTGATTTCATGTGACAAAAATTTACCAGAAATACTCAAGTCACTCTCAGCAGACCGAGAAGAACCACAAAGCAGCAATATTGAAGAAAGCAGTGCACTACTGAGCATTACCAAAGCTAAGCTAAACAGTGAAGGGCTAGCACACTGTGATGGATGCCGAGGACTCACAACCAGAGGTTTGAGATTAGAAGGAGACCTAGATCTCCTATCGGAAATAATATCAGTCCTCATCAAACATAACAAAATAACTCACCGAAACACGATGCAAATGAGCTGAAAAACATCAGCAAGCTAGACCATAATCATCGAAAGGAAACGGTAGAGGTCAATAGACACAACATTAAGCGAAACAAAAAGAGAAAAAAACGATATCATTAGAACAAACCTCTGAGTCAGTTGAAATACAGATGACGAGAAAGAAAATAAGCGAGGAGGAAATTATGTCTTACGTTTCCCCAGGTTCGGGAAATCTTGTGCACATAGAATCCAACTGCCCAAAATTAAATCAGCGATCGACGGTCTCTGAAAAGTCGAAAAACAGTAATCGTAAGGTATCTTTAATGCCACGGATGAGCGACAGCAGCATGCTCTTTAGATGTCCATCGAACTACAATGAAGAAGGGCATGGTAGCCAGTAAAGTAATGGCGGAAAAGTGGCCTGCGACTTATCGACAGACCTGGATGCCACAAACCAAAATTCAGGTTTTCCGGAGGCTATTCGAGCAAACGCATTGTCAGGAGAACTCACGCTGTTTGAAAGGTCCATAGAGATGTCTGCAAGTCAACCCACCATCTCACCGATGAAGACCAATTTGAACACAGTATTACAGACTGTAACAAAGGGCATGATTCAACATTCAATCACTTAAAGAAAGCAGGATGCAGAAATAAGTGTTTTCCCTGACAGATCATTTTGTCTGGTAGTTCAGGGCGTCTCAGAGGCTACTTGGGAAACGCCAAAAGAAAGGGTAAAACAGGATCTGCTGATATTTCAAAATTTATTGAATGATACGCAAGAAACTGGTGTGACAGTCGAAATCAAAAAGATCTTTCGATTGGGGCCTCTCGTTACAAATGAAACGCATGAGGTTCGACCAAGACCATTAAAAGTCGTCTTGGAGAGCAAACAGCAGGTAGATCTTTTGCTCTCTCGAAAGTCCCGACTACGAAAGAATCATCGTGGGGTTTTTTTCAGCCGGATTACTCTCCCATCGATCGGATGAAAATGAGGACACTGGTAGCAGAATTGAAAAGACGTCAATACGAGGGGGAACAAAACTTGAAAATTATAGACAACAAAATCGTAAAAACGGTGCGCTCGTTTTTATGGGAACATCAGGTGAAATTGATGGCAACCACGACGGTCAAAAGCCCTACCAAATGCCTATGGACTTGAACCCAGACAGGAGACTGGATATATCTTGTGAAATATCCAGCAAAAATCGCCATGGGGAAAAAAGAACTAAAAATCTTCAGAAATCGAGGGAAGAAAACAAGATTTAAATGATGTACACAAATGTGCAGAGTCTATTGAACAAAATGGATGAAATTAAACTGGCCGTGGACCATTTACAACCTGACTTCATAGCTCTAACTGAAACATGGTTAAATGAACAAATTGCAGACACAGAAGTCAGAATAGATGGTTTTCAGCTTATCCGCATGGATAGAAACGGACGTAGGGGTGGTGGAATCGCAATGTTCATACGAGAAGGCATTGACTTCACTCAGGATGGGCCCTCGCCAAATAGGATCTCTTCTTGCGAAATACTTTGTTGCAAACTGAAAGTCCCAAACCAACCAGACCTCCATATTTCCGTGGTTTATCGATCCCCAGGACAGCGAACGGACACGGACGAAGCACTCATCACAGAGGTAAAGCAAATCTGCCGTAGCAAACACTTATTAATACTTGGAGATTTCAACGCTCCTGATATCGATTGGGTGTCAATGTACTGCTCGCGATCGGAAAATTCATTCGAACAGAAATTACTTCAGTTGGTAAATGACGAGTTTCTTACCCAACATATCACAATGGATACGCGGTTCCGAAATGGGCAGCAGTCAAGCTGTTTGGATCTAATCATAAGTAGAGACGACAGTTGCATCCTTGCATTAAGTTCTTACGTGCCGCTTGGACGAACTGATCATTGTGTTCTTGCTTGGAAGTACAGTCATTTTTCTGTGCCCAAACGTCGTGCAGTTAGGGAGAGAAATGTATGGACAGGGGATTATCCCAAAATGAAAGAATTACTAAATGGGATAGACTAAAGCCCTGCACATGTAACTGACCCAAACGCTGCCTGGTTTTTCATTATTAAATTGATTCAGCAGTTGGTAGAGAAATTCTGCCCACTTAAAAGGCGATCGTGCGTCTCCCGACCCGAGTGGGTGACACCGGAAATAAAAAGGAATCTCAAGAAGAAAAGAAGACTGTGGAGAACATCTGCCAGATATCAACAACCGGAACATTTTTCCGCTTTTAAGAAACAACGAAATCGGTGTCGGAATCTTCTGAGAAAAAGAAAGATCAGCCTTTGAGTCAGAAATAGTCAATGACATACCAAGAAATTCGAAAAGGTTTTATGCTAACGTTAATAAGGCAAAACGAAATCGCGACTGCATTCCTTGTCTTAAAGACAATCAGGGAAACATGTTAACTGATAACTCTGATAAGACCAGCCTCTTTTCCAATTTCTTTATGTCCGTGTATACCGAGGAACCACCTTTTGACGAGGATCAATACTACAGTACTGCCATATCTACAAACAAAAATAAGCACGGTGTCGTTCCCAATGGACACAGTAAGAAAAACTCTGAAACAGCTACAGCCCACTAAATCACCTGGCCCAGATGGTATTTCCGCAAAATTTCTCAATGAACTCACAGACCAGCTGGCCTCTCCGCTCTCCAAGATATTTGAAAGTTCGATGGAGGCGGGGGCTCTGCCTACCGAGTGGAAGATAGCCAATATAACCCCCATCTATAATGGAGGATAGAGGACATCACCAAACAGTTTCCGACCAGTCAGTCTCACACACACACACACACACACACACACAGCCACATAGCCTCCCTTATGGTTTCGCCGAGTGCAGAAGGGACTCTTTTTGCTGTTTTGAGCTTTTGAATAGTCGTACATTTAATCCCCTTACCAATGTGAGGTAGCCTGACCGTCCTCGGCACAGCAGTCATCGCAATGTCTTTTTATTTCTTCCATTAGCTCGCACAGTTAAGTATCGATGGTTCTTTTCTGTAAACGCCATGGCCATGTGGAATAAACTTCCCCATAATATAAAAATCCAACGGAGTTTTTCTTTGTTAAAGATAACTATTACTAGTTTTTTTGCATTCAGAACAGTTTCCAAGAATTCTGGGCACCGACACGGTAGAATTTGTTTTCCTGTCCGACGGAGTGCGTGGCATCTGAACCAGATCCCAGGTGTTACCTTGAGGGATACGGCACCGTCTCAGGAGCCTGCAACCGCTGAATTCTTCGGCAGACAGTGAGCAACCGTACACGGATGCTTTCTTGCCTGGGGCAGAATCCCGGTTCCTAGCAAAGACAGAGAGACTGCATACAGACTGCAATTGTGTTAGCCCTTCCCTAATCTGAATTGCTATCATCCTTACAGGTGGCAGTTTTTTCTCCTGAATAACATAAAGATAGGAAAAACATTTATAATGATATATATTCAGGAGTTTTTTTTCACTGCCAGCCTACACCCACTGAATATTTCATCTGACAATGCCTGTAAACCGGCATTAAATACAACAATTATTATTATTATTATTATTATTATTATTATTATTATTATTATTATTATTACAAGTATCTGTTGAAAAACTATGGAGAAGATACTCAAAACGGAACTGATGAGGCATCTTGAAGAGAATAACTTGCTAAGTTCATATCAACAGGGATTTAGAAGTGATCGATCCTGCCTCACAAACCTGCTCACATCCATGGAAAGTTGGACAAAATCATTAGAAAATGGGTTTTTCAGTCAATGCGGTCTACATTGACTTTAGCAAAGCCTTTGACAGGGTTCCACACAAACGTCTGATCTTTAAGCTCCGTCAAATGGGTGTGTCTGGCAACCTACTCAAATGGTTGGCCGACTTTCTCACAGACAGGCACCAGCATGTTTGTATTGGAGATGCCAAGTCTCACCTGGAAACCGTTCGCAGTGGAGTTCCGCAGGGCAGCGTTCTGGGTCCCATTTTGTTTCTGATATACGTGAACGAATGCTTGGATTGTCTGACATGCGAGAAGATAATGTTCGCTGACGATCTGAAGTTATGGAACTCGATTGAAAAACCGGAGGATGCGCAGAAATTACAACAAAACTTAGATCGCTTGCAAACATGGTGTGATGAGTGGCTGCTGAACCTTAATCTTAACAAATGCCAAATAATCCGACTGCGATCAAGTTCCAGAAGGAGGATGAGGTTTAAATACCAGTACTTCATCAGTGGTCACCAACTCTAGGAGGTAAATATTCTAAAGGACTTGGGTATATGGATAACACCAACCCTCAAACCATCGTCGCACTGTGCGAATATCACAAAAAGCTATGTGTATCTTAGGCGCAATCAGGAGGTCCTTCGTTAAGTTTGACGGAGAGCTTTTTGGGCGCGTGTTTGGAACATTTATCCGGCCGGTTTTGGAATATTGCGTTCAGGCGTGGTGACTACGCTCTGCTGGAGAAATTTCAACGGAGGGCAACGAAACTAGTCAGCGGATTGGAATGCCTACCCTATGAGGGCCACCTAGAAAGACTTAAAATTTTTCCTGCCTCTTATAGGCAATACAGAGGGGATATGATGTTAGTCTTCAAACTGGTCAGAGGAGTTGATTGTGCTCTTCAGATGGCCAACTTTTTGAATTGGCGAACAAGAAAAGTCTCCGAGGACACCCATACAAACTGAAAAGAAAACACGCCAAACTTGAAGTGCGGGCCAACTTCTTTTCCCAATGGGAGATTGAAGAATGGAACAAACTGCCAGTTTCGGTTGTTCAGGCTGAAAGCGTTGAAATGTTTAAAAGAAGACTTGATGCATTTATACTTGATGGACATATATTGAGTCTACAGCAATATCCGATATGCTAAAACACTATCGCCATGTACCATTTGCTTGTTTTGCTAGCGTTTATCTGTAAATAGGGTTATCAAAGGCTCTGCCTATCTCCCTTATATATACTGAAATATTTATTTATTTATTGCCAGTTTACAGGCAAGGTCAAAAGGGATATATACAGTAGGGGGTCAAGCTGACAGTGGAAAAAAACTCCTGATCGTTCTTTAAAGTATTTTCAGGAGAAAAAACTGCAGCTTGTTGAGCAGATTAAAGTTTAGGACAGGGAAGTGTTGACACAGGTGCACGGTGTAGTACTTCTCCTTTCGGTGTTGTGGATCTGGTCTTCTGTACTAGCAGCAAGAATGCCGGCGAGCGGCTCTTAGCTGTAGACTGAGGAATAACCCGATTACGGACTGCAGAGCCAGCAATATTGCCTTCAGCATGAAGTCCGGCATAGGATTCAGAGTCCGTGGACGCCATCAGAACGGAAGAGAGCTTCCAGGGAATCAGCACCCAAAATTCGTGGAAGGTGTCCTGAATGTAGAAAACTAGTTACAGCTCTCGTAAACAAAGGATAGTTTTGCTGAATTTTAATACTTCTGGGTAGTTTATTCCAGATTGCTATAGCGTTAACCGAAAAACACTGACGGTATTTAACGGTGCGTGCCAAAGGAAGAAATAAGAATACATCTCTATGATTGGTGCGCTGACAGTGGTCGAGCTGCCTCAGGGATGTAAGGGGGTTAAAGGTAAAAACCGTTTAAAAAGCTTGAACAGTAAAAATAGTCCCTTCTGTTATCTACGACGCCACAACGG
>WEDG01008988.1:0-37285 GCA_017591395.1 Schistocephalus solidus | reverse complement strand
CAATTGAAAACAGCGCATGGCTCAATTGCGTCCAACTCCCACTCGCCTGACATCCAAACGCGTTTTTGTGCAAGACGACCTTAAATCTGCTCCATTCGTCTTCGTCCGGCATGACGCAGTTCGCAAGCCTCTTTGTTCCCCTTATGATGGCCCATACAAGGTGCTTCAACGGATGGACAAGTATTACGTCATACAGAAGGCTGACAAGACTGACACAGTCTCCATCGACAGACTCAAGCCAGCTTATCTTGAGTGCGTCCCACCGCCCGTTGCTCCATCCAATTACTCCGCACCGTCACCACCCATTCCACCTATGTCGGTCCCTTCCACTCAACCTTCACACTCGACCACCCCACCCACACGTTTTGCTACTTCTTTTTCACCACAACGCATTTCCTCTCGTTCTGGTAGACATATCCATTTTCCTGCCAATCTTAAGGACTTTGTCGTATAATTTTTTTGCTTTTTTTTCATCGAGCGTTTTTTTTGTACAACAAACGCTCTGGTGGGGGAGTTGTGTAGGTATTTGTACAATTTACATCTTTGTATCTTTCTTGTTCACCTGAATCTTTATGATCCCTTGTTTTAATGCGCTAAATAAAACACAACAGCCAGCTTCAACCGGCATGTTGGACGTCTTCTGTTTTCGCTGCTGCATGTCACCGCTGCAATCTTGATTGTACTGATCTCTCTCAATTACTTGCAGTCAATTGCAACGATTGATCTTCATTTCTCGATTTCATTCTATTGATCGCCGTCTCAATTGAACTTCCTGACTCTGCTCTTCATCCTTGATGCATAGCTTTCTGGATCTAGCTCAGAGTTCATTACAATCCTCAACAACACTCGCTATCTAGAAGCTGCGTTTTTCGTGAGTCTGCATTCTAACAATCCTCTGACATTTTTGCCGTCCTTTTTGTCGTTTGTAGTTTAGACACAATTCTCCACTTAGCGTTAATTTATTTTGTAAACCTCGGTTCTTAGCAGTTTCGACCCTCGTCTACACTACAGATGTTAAAAATATCAGTATCTCGTTTTGTTGGCAGAAGCCAATTGATATGAGTTAACTGGGTTGAACATCGTCAAAAAGCGCAGGCAGTGATATCCCAGTAATATTGAGGAGAAAAACTGTCACCCTTGGTGGGGTCAACGAGGTGCATCGCGGAGAGGTCACCTGGATCATCACCGATGTGCGGAAGATGCAGCCAGACCCTCCCTGGCTGGTTGCAGAATCCGCCGAGTGGTTTAAAAAGACAGAAATATCCACCCAGATCGTCCTCGGTACGTTGCGATTTGAACCCAGGATGAACGTTAATAGACCCTAATGGATTATGGCTCTCAGGTTCGGCTGATGCAAACACTCACGGTGGGCACCAAGGTGCGCAGATAGTTAAGCAGGGAAAACCTCGGGGACTCCACATGTAAATTATGGGAAAAGTCCGGAGCCCTAGGATGAAAATAATACAAAAGGCAAAATGGTACTTTAATTTTGGTTTTTGAGTATTCGAAATGCCTTATTTTTGACGTCGCACTTGCAGCTTTCAGTTCGTGTTGTAGCTCGCAAAATTATATCGAGACAAACTTAAGCTTGAAAGCCTCCGGGGTTTCGACGCATAACAACATTCAGATGATGATTATTCCAACCTTCGAGCACTCTTTTTGAGGAGAGTTGATAGGGATTGGTACGATGTAGCTGATATAAGTGTGATGTTTTTGAGAACGTATGAGGGTTCGGAAAAACACCTTGGTGGGTGAGACAGAAATCAATAGCCAAAAATAATATTTATTACGGTGAAGGTTTATTCTATTGACATGCACGTGAATAGGGAGCTCAAGGGCAAAAGCCTAATTCTATATATAAAGTGACTTGTGTGACTTGTTGTATCATTGCATTTTCACCTCAGGTAATTTAGCAAGTGCGTTTGGCAAAAACAGTAAAATTTTGACATCGCTTTTGGGGTCTTTCAAGCGGCGGAAGTTCTTCTGACGATGTTTTCGATCTACAATAGCTGAGTGGGAAACCTGAATTTGAGTTTGGGGCATTCACGTCTGTTGATGAATCTGGGGCTCCTTCAAACCATTTACTATGCTAGCTCGTTTCTTTTAGCCAACGAATGAAAACAGATTCTTCGAAGGTGGTTTGGCATCTAGCTTTTCAGAGACCGTCAATACAGCGGCAGATGGCGTCAAGTCGTCTTACGCATTTCAGGAATCAATATTCTCCCAAATGACACTCAACATAGGCCTTTTTTGAGTGTGACTTTTTGGTCACCCTTCCTACTACGGGTAGGATGATTTGGTTTCTCTGGCCAGACATGCCATGGAAACTAACGGAACTGGATCCTTCCTTGGCCTCATTTCATCTCGTTTGCATATATCCAACCGACCAGACAAACCTTCAAGGAAGTATAAACAGACTATGTTAATCAACCTTATAGACGCCGAGATCCTCATAGCCATAGCTGCAGGAAGAACATTCCCTTTCCGCCTCCCGCAAAAGATCTATCCGAGTGTAAAACGGATCCTTCATATTGGAAACGTAGAATTCCTTGTTTCTCCAAAAATACAATTAGGTTTTTGGACAACCGGCTCTCTATGCTTATTAAGCTTTTTAAGGACGCAATCGGAGATGTTGGCTCGCGACCAATAGCGGTTTAGTTGTGTATTTAGCGTTCAGACACTCCACTTTGCCCCTGCAAAGCCCTTTTATTCCAAATGTGATGGCCAAAAAGAGACTGAAAAATACGCCCTCAGTCAATTAGACATTTTGTCGCGTGATTTACTGTACACCTTTGAACGGATGTTCACTGTTTTTGTTCATGCAAAACTGAACGGGGTACGGCTGACATGTTAAAGCTCGGAGTCAGCATGTGCGGCACAAACATCAAACGCAATCCTACGCGGCTTTTAGAGTTTTTATGCTTCCGCTGCCTTACTTGTTTTTCACCTTGTGGTTGTTGTGGTACCAGGGTTGACACCTTGGGTCTTGGCGAGATAAGCCAGGGGTTGAGACGGCAGAGCGGTTCCACCGAGGGTGAACTGGTTTTCAGATTCCTTCTGACTGGTTGTCCAACTCCTCTCCTCTGTAGTGGTATCGACTTAAAGCAATGATAAGCCTGATAGAGGTTTACATGCCAGTTGACCAAAATTGCATGTGATAAGCATGCCTCTCCAGCGCGAGTAATTTCGACTTCCAACGGAGGTTAGGAGTTTAGCCAGTCTTTCCGATACCTGTTGCAACTTAAAATGAATTTTATTATCATCATGATGGAATTTCCAGCCTGCTATACCACGCCTGCTTCGACAGTGCTAGGTGGCGCGGCTTTCTACGGTTGGCTTGCTGTCAACAAAGTCAGTCAATTGGAGGACGAGGAAGTTCGCTGCTTCTCTTAGATCGGGGTACGCCACGCTACCCACCTGCGCCGGATCCCGCCTCCGGTCTTTTTGACCCCGGGGAACAGATGGGTGAGAGAAGCGAGTGCGTTAGATGCAGCACAAGTCTATTAGCACTTAAAACTAATTCACGCGCAAGTCACAGTCCCTGCGTTACTCCGCTGTGGATTACACGTTGGACCCCGTCTAATACGCCAGTTGAACGGTCGTATTGCAGTGCAAATCCACAAATTCCTTTTTTATCATCGTGAAATGTCCTGGGGTTCCATTAAGTTCGGGTTAAATATGATTTAATTAGCCCGATTCGCATCGAGCCTAACGACGGAAGAGGATCTTCAAGCACAAGAGCACTCCAGCGACTGTCCTGAAATACCCAAGTTGCAATTTCTCAAAATCAACATATTTCGACCTTTTTTCTACGAAAACTTGAGTGGCTATGACTTCTCTAAAAACCTGCAAATGGGCCTTTAGCCCGGGTAATGGCCAACGTCACGTGACCACTTAAAATTATTAATTGGCCGCAGCAGTTATTGCTCAAAGTTAGGGAAGACGCAGCTGTAGGGCGTACCAGTTAGGGGTAGCATCACACAGACAGTATTTGGTTGCTCCATTTGTCTAGTACAGATGGTGAATGCACCTGTAGCCGCCTCTAGCTAGTACCCAACTCTCACCTATGGTTCCTCGAACCTGGGCTCTGCCTACCGGCCACACCCCGGGCAACCGCCGCGGCCGGCGGACTAAACCAGGTGAGGGTCTTCGGTGTTTTGTGTGTCTCCACATCCGGTACGCCTGCTCCCTTCCCCTGCTCTCCCACCCTCTCCCGTCCTCCCTCCTTCTCCTACTCTATTTTACTATTTCTCCCCTTCCCCTTCTCCCTCTCTCCGCAAACTTCCCTCCTCCCTGACGGTCAAAAAAGCCCCAGACGAAGGCAACAGCAATCACATAGGCAACCCAGGCGAATCGGTCATTCTCTCACTAACCCGAATCCTGATCCATAGTGGAGTTCGGTAGCCGCCTGGGAGCACAAGTAACCCTATTTAGGGACAACGCCACTTACCCCATCGCCGGCGAGGGGGCTAGAAAAGGTGCCCTAAAAAATACTGGGTGTCACGACAGCTGCAGCGGCCCATGACTTCTAGACTGCAATTTCATGTGGTCAAAAAACTTTGAACAATATCAACAACTCTCCCAATAATCTCCCTCCACCCTACACTCCAGTGTACCCCACTCGCTCTAGCAGCCTGGAATTTACGATCCCTTTTAGACAATCCAAGGAGAAACTAACCAGAACGGAGAACAGCGTTAGTAGCTCGGGAACTGGTGCGCTACAAGGTGGATATTGCTGCAATCAGTGAGACCCGATTCTCTAAATAGGGTCAGCTGGATGAGGTCGGTGCCGGCTACACATTCTTCTGGAGCTGCCACCCAAAGGCAGAGCGACACAACGCTGGTGTCGCGTTTACCATCCGGAACGACATCGTGGGAAGTCTGCACAGTCGGCCGCAGGTCATTAATGATCGCCTGATCGGCCTCCGTCTGCCTGTTCGAGAAGATAATTACGCCACCATCATCGACGCCTACACCTTCCCCCACAATGACGAGTTCTGATGAGGAAAAGAAAAAAATTCTGCAAGGATCTAAACGCTCTCCTAACTCCCCATGCGTCAGAAGGTGACCTGGGTACACCCCGGTCGAGACACTGGCACCTCTTGGACTATGTTCTCGTCCGCAGGCGAGGTCGACAGGACGTGCTGGTGACAAACGTGCTCCCCGGTGCCGACGGATGGACCGATCACCGCGTCGCCGTCTCCAAGATGAGGCTTCGTCTGCCACCACGCAGGAGACTTCAAAGTAAGCGATCACCAGGTAAGGTGAATACTGTTTTGTTGAATATGCCTGCTCACCATCTCCATTTCAGTAACGAACTGGTCGACCGGCTAGCCGACCTTTCAGTCGCCGACGAGGACGCCTCCTTGGAGAACGGCTGGGGCTAACTGAGGGACACGGTTTAATCCATCACCCTAGATGACTTCGGCCACGCACGTCATCAACCCCAGGATTAGTTCGATGACGACGCGGCCATCAATATTCAGCTCACCGAGAAGAACTGGCCGCACAAGCCTTACTATCGACCGCCATACCACGGCAAACAAGATAACCTACTACTGAAGTCACTGTATTTTACAGCAACACATACGGGAGATGCAGGATGCCTGGATAGCCGGCAAGACCGAGGAGCGCCAAGGGTACGCGAACCGCAACGAATGGAAGAACTTCTTCGCCACCACCAAGGTTGTCTATGGTTCTCCAGTCAAAGGAGGTGCCCGTATTCTCAGTACTGACGGAAATACCCTGCTCACTGAGAAGACGCAAATCCTGAAGCACTAGGCCGAACACTTCCGAAGCGTTCATAACCAGCCCTCCACCATCTCTGGCGCCTCCATCGACTGACTGCAAGAAATGGAAACCAACGCCGACCTTGATCTCCTGCCCTTTCTTCAAGAAACCATCAGGGCCACTCAGCAACTCTCCAGCGGGAAGGCAACAGGATCAGACCCAATCTCTGCTGAGATTTACATGCGTGGCGGCCCCCAACTGGTGAAACAGTTCCCAGTGCTCTTCCAGGCGATGTGGCGCCAAGGACAGGTCCCTCAGGATTTCAAGGATGCCAAAATCGTCCATCTCTACAAGAAGGGGAAAAGTAAACTCTGCAAAAACCACCGGGGAATCTCAATGCCCAACATCGTTGAGAAGATCTTCGCCCGTATCCTTCACAATAGTCCGAACGGTCACCTAGAGCAGGGACTGCTCCCGGAAAGCCAATATGACTTCCGACGACACCACGGAAAAACCGACATGATTTTCGCCACCCACCAGATAATAGAGAAGTGCCAAGAGATGCGAACCCACCTCTACACTACCTTCGGGGATCTGACGAAAGACTTCAACACGGGGAATCGCGACGGGCTGTGGAAGATCCAGCAGAAATTTGGCTGTCTCGATAGATCCGCGCACACGGTACCTCAACTACACGATGGCATGATGGCGCGCGTCACGGACAATGGAGCCGTCACAGAGGCCTTCGCGGTGAACAATGGAGTGAAGCAGAGCTGAGTACTGGCCCCCCACCTTCTTCAGTCTCATGTTCTCCGCTATGCTGATGGACGCCTATGGTGATGCGTAACCTGGGATCCGCATCGCCTACATAACTGACGGGCACCTTCTCAAAAGCCGGCGTATGCGGGCCCCAACGCGCGTGTCTACGACTACAGTCCATGACTTGCTCTTCGCAGACGACTGCATCCTTAAAACCATGCTGGAGGAGGACATGCAAAGGAGCATGGACCTCTTCGCCAAAGGTTGCGCTAAATTTGGATTAACAATCAATACAGCCAAAATTGTGGTCATGCACAAACCACCGCCCAGTGCGGAATACCATGCTTCCCGAATCAATTTCAATGGCGCTAACCTCCAAATTGTGGAAACCTTTGCTTATCTGGCAAGCACGCTGTCACGCAACACGAGAATCGAAGAAGAGGTTGCTCAAAGGATCACCAAAGCCAGTCAGACTTTCAGCCGACTGTAGTCCTCTGTGTGGAATCGCCACGGTATTCACCTGAACACTAAATTGAAGATGTGCAAGGCTGTCGTCTTGACGACACTCTTTTACGTAACAGAGACCTGGACCGTCTACTCGAACCAAGCCAGGAATTTGAATCACTTCCATTTCAGCTGTCTCCACAGAATACTGAAGTTGAAATGGCAAGGCAGAATCCTGCACACCGAAGTCCTGGAGCGGGATAGTATCCGAAGCATTTGCAGTGACCGACGGCGTGAAGCAGGGCTGCGTCCTTGCGCCTACCCTCTTCAGTCTCATCTTCTCTACCATGCTAATGGACAAACGTCCGTGGATGCGCATAGCCTACCGGATAGATGGCCAACTCCTCAATCAACGGCGGATGGATTCCCACTCGAGTGTATCCACGGCCACCATCCATGAACTTCTCTTCACTGACGACTGTGTACTCAATGCAACGACAGAAGTGGAGATGTAAAGGGCGTTTTCACTGCCACATTCGACAACTTCGGACTACGCATAAAAACGGATAAAACGGTGGTCATGCATCATCCGCCGCCCAATACCACCTACAAGGCAACCCGCATCAAAGTAAACGGCGCCCAACCGAAATCTGTGGATAACTTCTCCTACCTGGACAGCAAACTCTCCCACAGCGCTGAAATCGACGATGAGGTCGCCCACCGGATCGCCAAAGTCAGCCAAGCCTTCAGACGCAGGCAAAACGTCGTCTGGAATCGACATGGTCTCCACCTCAGCACAAAATTTAAGATATACAAAGTTGTCATATTGCCGACGCTGTTGCATGGAGCGGAGACCTGGACGGTATACAAAAAGCAGGTGAGGACGTTCAACTAATTTCACCTCAGCTGCCTCCGCAGAATACTAAAGATGAGATAGCAAGACAGGATCCCGGACATGGAAGTGTTGGAACGAACAGGCCTTCTCAACATCAACGGTCAGCTAAAACAACTGCAACTGCGCTGGAGCGGCCAACTTTTGAGGATGGACGACGAACGACTACCCCAACTACTCTTCTACAGAGATGTCTCCACGGGTTCTCACCAACAAGGGGATCAAGTACGACTCTACAAGGACACTGGAGACTTCCCTGAAGCAACGGCAGATCAACCCGGTAAACTGGGAGGACTTTGCCCGGAACTGACCGGCCTGGAGGACAATAGGGGCACCAATCCACGAAGCCACCTGGATCGCCACCGCCAAGGCCAAAAGGGCGGTACGAAAAGTCACCAGCGTCCCGAACCCACACTGCCAATGCACGAGTCCTTCCAACATGTCCACGCTGTCAACGCACCTTCCACGCGCGAATCGGCTTGATCAGAATCGTCGGACGCAATCCAACACCAATCCCATCTTCTGCGTCAACTGCTGAAAACCCTCCTTTGGAACCCCCCACAATCGCTACTGGTACCAATTCCCTCCCTCTTCCACCCTCACAGCGACCGCATCCCAATGCTCAACATATTTTACCTGCATCACAGCTACCACCACCAGTGATGGGAGCTCGGTCCTAAACTGCCCTCATTGCAACCACGCCTTCGCCTCACGCATCGGCCTGATCGGCCACTTGCAAACCCATCGGAGACTGGTGAACCAGTGCCTTGATCACCAACCCACAGCAGAGATCACTGCCCTCGAGCGTTCACACACCGTATGGGCCTATTCGATCACATGCGAACCCTTGGCGGCGGAATTCCCCGCAATATCGACAACACCGATACCCCATGCACATCTTCCCCTCTAGCAAATCTTACCGCCTCTACCACGAGCGACAACCCACCAGCCCCTCCTGATTTCTCCTGTGCAAACTGCGCCCACAACTTCAATTCGCGCATCAGACTGGTCGGTCACCTGTGAATCCATCGCACGGAGGCTGGTGAACCAGTGCCTGGGGTTCCGACATACAGTCGTCGCATCCGCCTCCACTGCCCTCACAGCTCCCTCACCATTACACACCACATGGGCCTCCACGAAAACCTGCGGTAAACCACAGGAGCATAAAAACATCACAGCACACTACCTTCACCAATACGTACACAAAACCCTCACCATACTCATGTACCTGAGAATATCATGGTTTCCTTGAAACCGTGACTTGGAAGGCTGCCAATCTAACGCTTACAGCAGACCACGCCGTCGGCCCCGTGTATGTGTTGTGTGTTGAGTGGCTGACCAGGGACGGCTCCGGCTGCGCCAGCCACCTGTGCCCTCTCCCATCTCCGGTCCTCTTAACTCTGTCTTGACACCGGGTTCAGGTGGGGGAGGAGAGAGTGCGGTAGATGCAGCGCAAGTCTACTATCATTTTAAACTAAATCACGCATAAATCACCGTCCCTGCACCACCCTTCCGTGGAGCATACGGTGGACATCGTCGGACCACGACGGTCGAACTGTCGAGCGGTTGACCAGTGGACTGGGAATCAGATGGCGATGGCTACTCCACATCCCTTGGTTTAGTGAGCCCTGGTGTGTGCGTTATGGGGGCCAGGTCGTTCTGTGGCGCGCAAAGACGGGTAAACCAGCCCGTCGGCCAATGCGCCCACTCCCACATCAGACAACTAACTGGCTCGGACGTTGGTCTGATTGTGGAGTGGGATAGAGTGAGGTCGAAGACTCAGCACACTTTTCCTCACTATAAACAATCTGATGTGGTTAAAACCATCACCGTGCGCTAAAAGCCGTGGCTTGGAAGGTTGCCAACTAACTAGATAACTCGGATCGCATGATTAACACAGTGCATGCGTTTGTGCGCAATGGACAACTGGTGGACTGAGAATCAGGCTTCAATGGCTCCTCCTTAATGTGGCCTCTATGGCACTCCCACTCAGTTGTGATCCAAGCCGCTCCTCCCTTGTGCTATTGTGTTCTTGTATAGTGTTGGACCACAGTGCGTGCGCCTGTGTCCTCTCCCATCTCCGGTCTTCTTGACTCTGTCTTGACACCGGGTCCAGGTGGGGGAGTGAAACAGACAATTAGGTACAGCAAGTCTCTATTCTCACTATAATAAAGCGTTAGTCACCGTCCCTGCACAGCATACGCTGCACATCGTCGAACGCGACAGTCGAACTAGCATGTAGGTAACCCAAAGTCGGTAAAGGCTTGCGATATTTAATATGTAATGAATGTAAACCCTCATCTCAGTCGTCTTTGTCGGTACTGCTTTCATTGACTACCTGCGAATTCTCTATGTGGATCCAAAACTTGCTCAACGACTGGCCGTCTACGCAGATAAGCATACGCACATAAGTTAAGCAGCCATCTAATGCGAGGAACTGCAATGGATTATGGCTTCGAGATAGTAGACAAATGCCGACCCACATGGAGGAAATTCTGACTGTAAGTAGACTGGGTCGAATTAATGATGACGCCAACGAGACTGAGTGCTAGACCTTCGAATGCGCCACGACCAAGGTAAAAAGGTTCGCACGGAGGTTCCTGTGTCGACCCAAACGACTGCAGATGGTGAAAAGCTTCCACAGCAAACTGAGCCTTGCGGCGCCAACGGAAACTGTATGACCGCAGGAGGATATAGCATTCCGTCATCTCTGTGATCTCCAGTCTAAAGCCATCGCCTTCGACAGTGGGTAACTTTGTGGGCCCGCGGCTGGGTGTTAGGGCGCCGAACACGAAACCAGTTTAATCTAGTCTTATATTACAAGTATTCCGGAGATGGGATCTCGCTGCGACTCAGACGAAGGAAGATGGATTACCCATTAGCATAGCTACTGTCTACCCAGCGGGTCCAACGGGGGCAGATAGTGGAATGGCCTTCACTGAAGGTAGCTGTGAAATAAGCAGACCCTCGAGTCTGGCGAATAAGCAGTCGCGGACCAGCAGCGACAATGCTACCAGGGAGCGACGGGCTGAGGGCTGGCACGCCAAAAGCCTTAAAAAAGCCACAAAGCCCGATGACGGCAATGTGACATGGCGAGCATGAACTGCCATTAAATAAGTTCGATCGTCCCCGCTGCCTTGTAGGCGGGCTCTTAAGCCAAAGTGCTAGGAGAGATAACCTCGAAAAACAATCTGAGCGGCGGTTGGGGGCCCGCCCGTACTTACAATCCCCTAGACACCTCAAGAAAATATGTCCAAATATACTACTACGATCCATGCTATGGCGTCCGCGGAAACCCTAGTCCGGTGGTGCGGGCTAATAGTATGTGAGCTGGACTACACAATCGGAACCTTGGTATTGGATGCTGGAATGTGTGAACGTTCCTGGACCCTGGTACCCAAAGCCTGACGGCACGCAGCCTTTATCAGTACAACGTAGATGCGTGCTGCCTGTCAGAAGTCCGAATACCTGGAAATAAAGATCCCGGGAGCCAACTCACACTTCAACCTGTAATACAGTGGCCCTTGTGACTTCTGGTAGACATCGTGTGACGATTGCCCTCTCGCAAAAAGCGAACCGTGCACTGCTTGATTGCGAACCAGTCAATGAACGGATGGCCTATGTGAGACTGAAAGGTCCCTTCAAAAACATCTCTATCGTCTGCGTGTACGAACCAACTTCCGCTGCCGAACAGCGCGAAAGACAATGTTTTACTCACAACTGCAGGAGTTGGTTGAAAGACTCCCGCGCCGCGAGCTGGTAATTGTTGCTGGGGGCTGGACGTGGTGACCCCACTAAGTCATCTTTTTGGCTGTATGGGGCTTGGTTCTCGATGTGAAAATGAGCAGACTGCTAAACTTTGCTGATCAGAACCGACTGTTTGTCACGAAAACGGGTTTCCAGCACCGCAACAAACACCTGCTGACCTGGTATTCAAACGACGGTCATTCAGATCGACTACATCCTAGTCAGTGCATGGTTCCGCAGCTAGGTCCATGATAGCAGATCGATGTGTGGTGCCGAAACTGGAAATGCCTAGGAATCTGACCATGTTCTCGTCCGTACACGCTTTAAAGTGCACCTATCATCCGCACCCTAAATGTCATGTGATAGACGCCTCGATGTCGCCAAAATCCGGTAACCTAGCACTTTTGAGGCCCTGGACAGAGAAATATAGTCTTTTTTTACCATCCGAGCAAACGGAGAAGGCAGTAGTGAGTGGTAATCACTGAAAGCATTGGTCTATGGGGCAGTTAAGAAAACCTTTTGGTTTACTCAAGCCCATGCCTTGGCGTGTCTGCAAACGCCGCAAAATAAGCTATAAATGGTATCCGCAATTAGCCCTAACTAAAAACAGGGTCAACAGAATAAGCGTCGATTAGTAAGACCAAGGTATAAACGCAGCAGTACTGAAGGAGGAACACTTACCACCAGCAACAAAGACCACGGAGGCAAAACACGAAGGACAAAGTCTAGGAAACAATAAAATCACAGCATCTTGGCCGCTCGAGGAGCAGCTTATGCACGAAAACAGACAATAGGAGCCATCTGAAACCTCCTAACGCGTTTGAGTCTGAGGCCACTTCGTTCACATCTTCGAATAAACCACCGGAGACGTTTAGTAGGTCTCCGGACGGGTGTCTACCGGAGGTCAATGATAGATACGGAGCACCACTTAAGACTCTTTAAACTATTAATCCCTCAAATTAAAATTATTAAACATTGCCTTGATAGTGGGGACATTCCCTAGGGACCGATTTTTAATTTCAAAAGCAAACTCCAACATACACCAAATTTTTTGATGTCATCTAACTTTGCGTAACATTACCTTAAAGGGTTCTGTGTGATGCACACGGTGACGCTTTACGCCCTGAATCAGCTGTACCTTAAAAGAACTTGAAATTACTGCACAGATGGATCACTCGCAGGGTTTACCCGGGAGCTGAACGGTGGGCGGAGATCCACCAATTATAAAAACTGGAAATAGTGAAGCCATACCTCACGATCCCTATAAATTCCTCCCGAGATTTTTCAATCTCGAAGAGAGCTTAATCAGACACTGGAACCTCGCTGGCAGCAGAGTTGGCAAGTATCAATCTTTCTGATTATCTAAGGATGTGGAAAATGCTCCAAATACCGTGCGACTAAGTTACAGCCTCTCGAAAAACCCTTTGGCTTGTCGAGTAACATCAGATAAGCTCTTACGACCAACCTCACCCCAAAGAGCCAAACAGCCCATTGGGATCACGTATCTAAGCAGTTACTGACATATATTTGACTGCAAAATCAATTACGTCAACCTTCCCAGACGCCAAAAAGCGGTTTCAACTGAAATTTCGTGCATTACCACAAAGGCATTTGGCTCGCAAGAGATAAGTCCTCGAGAACGAAAACAGGCGCTTAAAGTAACAGATAAGACGAGCACTTAGTGATATAAAACCAGCACAAGCAGACCGTCGTGAACCGCGAAGGCAATGCCGACAATGATATCAGCGTTAATTACGATACTATTTAGATTCCCAGTCTAACCGAACTAAGGACCGCCCACCCGTCGGTAATTCTGATTTCACGTTGGATACCTGACCACTAGGGATATAAGAACGAGTAGGCACCATAAAACCCGATCAGGTGAAGGAGACCGGTACTTGGATGGGGGGCGGAAAGAGACTGCGCAAGAGTAATTCTCCAACCGATATCCACCACAACAGTAAAGGTTATTAACAAGCAAATGTTCAACCTTAGGCGTGATATTTTTCTGGAAAATACACGGATTTAAAGCTTATCGATGAAGTGATCAAGTTGCGGTATTGCCTCTGGCTTTCCTTTGCGTTTCCTGATATTTGCAACAAGGACTCCCGACTTGCTGCTGGGGTCTAGGGGGTCACCTGGGAAGAGTTGCCAATGATCAAACTGGCATTGAGGGAAAGCTCTGCCACCGGTGTTGGCGCGGAGCTCAGCAGTGAAACCTAAGAAAGGTGTTTAAAACAAAAATGTTATTACCGAAAGACTCGTTGACAGGGAGATGTGCCTTTACAATGTAGATCGGGGTTCCAGGAGTATTTTCCTCACTGAAAATGACGCCTCGCTTCTTATTAAGGGTGCTGTATATGCCACCCAGGGCTTCTTCAGGTGTCTGAATTTCACATATATACACAGGCTCCATTATCATAGGAGACGCAGTCAGACAACTGGCAAGGAAACAGCGCTTAGCTGTGGGCATGATCTGACCACCTCCTCTGTGGATGGCATCAGCGTGCAAAACAACATCCTCGACGTTGAACCGAATGCCACGCATGGTTTCATTGCAGAGCACACCGTCGGTTGTGACCAGTTGGAATGCAGCTACGATGCTATCCTTGATATCATTCAGGTACTGAACACCCTTTGTGACATCTACGACGAGATTAGGACCGGTGCCGTTGGGACCAAAGCACCAAATCTTTCGGCTGTCGGTAGCGTCCCAACCGTGTTCATCGATTAGCAAACGTCCTCGTTCCTTTGGATCCATCCTCGCAAACTTGTCACCCTCGTCAATCAGGTTTGTCAACTCATCACCGAGAGGCTCCGCTCGGAAATACAGACGATTGTGTTTGTTGGCTGACTTTGACAAACACTGTTGCGATGAGACGGCTGTGACTGTTTCTCTGTAAGAGACAACTGGATCAGACTTTTTGATTGGAATGCACGCGTGATCTTCTTCCAGATCTTTCAAGCAAATTTCCAGGTGCAATTCACCAGCACCGGCAATGATGTGCTCGCCAGATTCTTCTGTATAGATCTAAGAGAACTTCAGATTTATGAAGGTAACTAACCTGCACCATAGGATCACTCTTTGCTAACCGTTTCAAACCTTCAACCAACTTCGGCAGATCGCTCGGGTTTTTACAGTCGACGGCAACACGAACGACGGGGCTGACGCTGAATTTCATCTGACGCATATTGTGTGCTCCGGCAAAGGTAGTGATGGTGCCAGTCTTCACCAGAAACTGGTCGACACCAACCAAACCGCAGATATTTCCACAGGGCACATCTTCAATGGCTTCAGTGTAGCGACCCATCATCAAGATTGTACGCTGGATAGTTTTTTCGTACAGTTCATCCCTCTTACCGTAGACGAAGTTAGCTCCCATAATCCGGACCTTCTGGCCAGTAGCAACCTTTCCAGAGAATACCCGACCGAGAGCGTAGAAACGGCCTTTATCGGAGGTAGGAACCATCTTACTTACGTACATCATGAGTGGTCCCTCGGGGTCGCAATCACGAATGGCAACGGCAGCCTCATCGTCGTGGGGTCCATCATATAATAGTTCCATACGATATCTCTGGGACACAACAGGACTGGGGAGGTGGATGCAGATCATCTCTAAGAGACAATCACCAGCAGGCAACCATTTGTGCATAATGCACTTCAACATCTGTTTGGTAGGCAACTCGGATTCCTCCGAACTAAGTTTTACGTCGATGATCTGAAGAAGTTTCTGAATTTCTGGTTTATTTTCGTCGTTAACCGCACGGAAGATCTTACAGATTGGGTCAAGGATGAAATGAACGAAGCCTCGGACGTCCGCGGGACCACTCTGCTTTTTCTTCCATTTCTTGTCTTGAACATTGTAAAAATTGTCACCCCAAAGCTTGGGTAGCAGCTTCTCTGCGGGTACACCTATCCGCTTTCCGTAGAAGGATGCCATGGTGTGAAGAGTGAAGGCCCAACTCTGCAAACCAGAACCGAAACCCACAGTACCGATGCCAGGGTTGACGGTAACATCGCCCATCGGACCATCATGCTCACTAAACTGAGCAACGATGACGTTGGTACTTTCGACGACTCTAGACAAATGCTGGTACAGACTCTCGGGATCTTGACCCATAGTGCTAATGGCTTTGTCCAATTTATTTAGGAAAAGGATGGGCTTGATTCGTTCAGTGATAGCTTGACGGAGCACTGTTTCAGTCTGCACGCATACACCGGATACTGCATCTACGACCACCAAACCACCGTCCGTCACTCGAAGGGCAGCAGTGACCTCGGAGCTGAAGTCGACGTGGCCGGGCGAGTCAATAAGATTGATGAGAAATCCACACTCCTCCTTTCCCTCGTCATTAGTGGCCAAAGGCTGAATTTTTCGCACGAATGCCAGCTGTTCAGGCCCCAATTCATTATAAAGTGAAATAGCCGTTGATTTAATGGTAATGCAGCGTTCCTGTTCGTCCTTTCGCGTATCTGTGAATCGCGTATCCCCTGCACGTGATTCAGCGATGATGCCTGCCTTTGAGACGAGGGAGTCAGTCAGGGTAGATTTTCCATGATCGACGTGAGCAATAACTGATATATTGCGGATATTTTTGTGAAAATTCATCAAACGACGAATTTCTCCAACCGTAAAGTTCACCTGAAAAAGGCGGCGGGTAATTACACGTTTTCAGGTTCCATTTCGAAGTTAACTTAAACGCAAAATGTGCGTTGACCATACATAAATAAGCCAATTTTTGTGAACTATTAATAGCAAATTCAGTTTTGTGGCAGAAAAAAGAAAAACAAGGGCTAACCATTTTGATGAGTTTGCACCAGAGGTAAAAGCGTCCGCCGGAAGTACGGTGAACCCAGTGAGGGTAACACGTGTTTAAACAAAACAACACGTGAAATCTGCTTGCTCAACTAGTTGAAGGTATAGCTAATTAAATAGTCCGATTATTTCTGTTTCTCATCCCAGAAACATAAAAAGGATTAAATTTAATCGATTAAGCTATGTTTTTCGTTGACAATCTACGAAAGAGTTAAGCAGAAGTGAGTGTCAGAGTATATTCATGGAAACCCTAAGCCATCTTATGTATATTTTTTGAAGGGTTACAGGTATTAACCCTTCAAAAATATACATAAAACGGCTAAGGGTTTTAACCCATAATGAACACCAAAATTTTTTTAAACTTTGGAATAACAACTAGAAGGTAATCACCTGTATTTTAAATGCTTATTGTGAAAGAATCCGGTTTTACCGCTGGTAAATATGTGGGTGAGTTTCCGACGATTGACACCGTAGGCTTCAACAAAAGGTTGTTTTACAAGAGCAACTGAAGCGGGAGACATTTATATCACCAGATCTTGAAGAAGTGTCTGGCAAGTTTTCGAAAGATTTAACTTTAAATTTGGCAGAACAATTTTGTTCGGTATTCCGAACATCCCATGCTGCAGGCCGACTGCTATATGTGTACTTTCATATTTCGGCTATCGTTCCGTGCCCGAAGTTAACTTTCCACTAAATAATCAGAAATTGGATCGAGCATAACCTGCGTTTCATGAGAATCAGATTAGAAGAGCCGGCAGACGTTGTTTTTTATCAAATACCTCATAGGCGATCAAGTCGTATTCCATTGGGACTCACAGAAAGATGCTATCTAAAACATTAAATAATAATGATGGAGTTTACTTTGGATGTCTACGAAGACAAAACTCAACAAGCTTCATACTAATGTTTATTTCGGCAGTGCCTTCCCGGCGCTAGCCAAATATAAATTCTAAAATAAGCAGTCTTCTGCCAGTGAAATGGTCAGACCTTAGCAAGAAGCTGATGCCTATTTACAAACTCGCTTCAAAATGCTAAGTCGTTCTCGGTTTCAGAGTAACCGCCAATAGGGTAAACGAAGAAGGTTTCGCGCGCTGTGATGGATGTCGAGCACTCACCACCAGAATTTCGACATTAGAAGGATACGTTGATATAGGTACGGAAATAAAAAAGCATTTATCAGGCATAAAAAACCTGAAACCTCAACACACGACGCAAAGTGCCTGAAAAATATCTGGGAGCCTGAACGTAAATATCATGAAAACTGTAAAGGCCGATTAACACAGTATCAAGCGATACAAAGGAAACTTACCTTTAACATGCATGTTGTGCAAGGTTATGGAAAAACTTATTAGCATACCTATAATGAAAGTGGCGACTCACTGCTTGAAAGTGGCGACTCACTGCTTGAAAGTGGCGAAGAGGGCAATTTCGGTGTTGCATGCCATCAGACGAGCCTTTTTGGATTTCGATGAAGATCTTTTCGCTTAGACTTTTGGAACATTCATTAGGCCGCATTTGGAATATGCTATGCACGCCTGGAAACCCTGGACAGTTCAAGATCAGAACTGCCTCGAAAGAGTGCAGAGGAAAGCCACCAAAATGGTTAGAAGTCAAAGCTCCTTGCCATATCCAACCTGCCTAATGAATCTTAATCTGTTCCCTTTGAGTTATAGGCAAATGCGTGGTGATCTCCTGCAGACATTCCGCATTGTGAAGGGATTGGATTGTTCCCTGGAATTCTTAGACTTCTTTGAATTTGCCACCACGACCCATCTCCGAGTTCACCCATTGAAACTGCGTGTCCAGCAGGCGAGACTGGATGTGCGCAAGTTCTCCTTCTCTGTCAGAGTGGTTTAACCATGGAATGCCCTCCCTGAAGACGTTGTGATGTCACCATCGCTGGAAAGCTTTAAAAAGAACCTTGACAGTTTCATGTTCCGCAAAGAGCCTGAGCGATGAGTAATTTATCTTAACCCTCGAGAGTCGTGCACCATTTGTCATATTTTATGACCGCCTTTTGTACCTTTGCAAACCCACACGGTTTTTCTGTATACCGCACTTAATTTTACGTTACAAATAGGGTACGCAAAGGCCCATGCCTATTTCCCTCAATAAATTGAATTGAATTGAATGGAAAAAAAGTAGTATCTGGAGCAGAAGAAAATATTCTGTGCTGCCAAGCATGGCTTTCGCTCTGTTCATTCATGTGTTACGAGTGGTCTTTACGCGCTGGATAAATGGACAAAAGCCAAAGACCAAGGCTGTCCAGTTTATGTAATTTTCTTTTACTTCAAGAAGGCGTTTTATATCGTACCTCATCAGCGACTGTTACATACAATTTGGCAATTTTGTATCCAGGATAAAGTATTTAAATGGATTAAACGTTTTCTGGCATGCAGACTCCAAAATTTCCTAGTTTGCACAACTGAATCCGAGTGGGTAACAGTAGAAAGTGGTGTTCCACAGGGTTCAGTCTTAGTTCCTCTTCTGTTCCTCATTTATACAAACGACTGCACTGATAATCTTGACTGTGATGCCGTCATGTTCGCAGCTGATATTAAAATCTTGAAAACTATAAGCTCTGTTGACGATGGCCTGAAACAACAAGAAAACCTTCACAAATTGGCTGCCTGGTGCAACCAGTTGTTTGTCGCGTTTAATAAACCAAAATGTGTAGTCTTATGTTAGGAGAAGACGTTTCCCCAAACACCAGTACTACCTGAACGGAATTCCACTAAAGGAATTAGATTAGCAGAAAGATCTAGGTATCTGGATAGCTTCCAACCCAATGCCCTCCGAACACTCTAAACGAGCCATCCAAGAGGCGACGAATATCCTGACTGGATCGGGCGCGCTTTCATAGTCTTTCATCCTGAACTGTTTTAACGGTACTTTCATTAGACCACATTTGTAATACGGAACGCCAGCATGGATGCATTGGATGAACAAATACAGTGATCCTACTGAGCAGGTGCAAAGACTGGCAACAAAATTGGTGGACGGTCTTAGGACCCTGTCGTATCCAGAAAGACAATCAAGCTTAACATGTTTCCTTTATCCTATAGACAAATGAGATGTTACCTGCCATGGACATTCCAAATTAGCCACGAATATGTCTGTTCGCTGAAATCAGAAGATTTCTTTGATTTTAAAAAGTTTCTCACCTGCGTGGTCATCCATATAAGGTCAAACGCAAATGTATACGCATAGATCGACAAAAATTTTCTTTCAGTCAGCGAATGGCTCGACCGTGGAGGTTACTTCCAAGAGAAATAATGACGGCGAATACTGTGGATACGTTCAAACGGCAGTTAGATGGCTTAATTTTTTAAAACCTACGAATCTCCCTGCAGGACTATCATCAAAAAACCGTTAGCTTTACTTCAGGATTTCAATTTATGCGTATCGTACAATTACAGGTTTGATTTAAAATGCTAAACTGTATTTTATGTTGTCTGTATATACTTGCCTTTATAATTTCAACTGTACATTGTATATTTTTTAAAATATTTTTGAAGGGTTACAGGCATTGCCTTTGATGACCCTTATTATGTAAAGTTATCATTGCATGTGTACAGTCAATATAAAATGGTGTAAATTTAAAAATGTTTGAGTCAAAGCATAACATAGCTTCAAATGCGTTTTCACAGCCATAGGTGAAACATTGTGGAAGAAAATTTAGAATTTAGAATTTATATTTGGTTAGCACCAGCAAGGCACTGTCTAAGCAAACATTAGTAACGAAACAAAGTTATGACAATGTGTGCAGATAAAATGTACAAATACATAACTTGTCCTGCTTGTCAACAGTTAGCGATGTTTTAAAATTAATGGTGAACTAGAAAAAATAGGCAGTGAAAAAAACTCCTACCATAAAAATGGAGGCAGAGTTCAATAAGCCTTCATTTTTTAAAAGAAGGTATGAGAAAAAACTGCTTAGGAAAATATGGTCAGGTTGTAGAGTAGGGTAATACGGTAGAAGAATTTCAGAATGAGATAATGAAACGTCAAGGTGATTCCTGCTTGATTGAAGTTGACCCTTAATTTCTCTAAAGCATTAGCACTCAGCTCAATATTTGAAAAAAAACAAGTTGGGGTTTCACCCTCATTAGCAAAAAAGAAGCCTTGGTCAACACCGTCAATATTTAAAGTTACATCAAAGGTTTATCCTGTCTCTAATACAAGCCCACGGCCCTCCGGATCGACAGGAATTTCGATTCCAGCTGAATCTTCACTCGCTAACCTTGTTCCTGGTTTGAGTAAAATTGTTTAAACGCCACTTCTTTCTCATCCCAAGCAAACCGTGCCTGCTATAGCTGGCAAATCTACTAAACCTTAGAAAACTCCTAGTAAATCTGAATCATTGGCTAATCCAGGCATTAAAATCAGTAATTTCATTACCGATTGGAAACTTGCTAACGCCCTCAGCATCTATAACAGCTGCGCACGCTAACGTAAGCATCTTCCCCAACCCAAAAGTGTCCCAAATCCCTAAATAATTAACGCTTCTAATTATGTTACCTGTTTTTCGAAATCATCTATTCCTTTTTCAAATGCACGTTTTCCGCAAATTTATGCTAAATTTCCTCAAAATCTCATTTCTATGCCAACCCCATATCTTTCAAACGCCACATTTATAGCCTTCCTTTCCAAGGTTTTCATCTAAATATGCTGTTGTGCAATAATCTTAGTTCTCTTAACAGTAACATTTCGACAAATTGTAGACCAGAGCTATTTTTTTCCCACCTTTGTTTCTTCTTTCCAGTTTTCTTCTCTGCCACCAAATTATCCTTTTTTATAAATACTGATGAGCGTAACCTGCAGCTCAGGAAAACGCTCAACCTAGTTTCACTCAATGCGAGATCAGATGTAAATAAGATGGCTGAGCTTAGAACAGAAGCCTTTGAGCTTGATCCAGATGTGCTGTGCATCACTGAATCCTAGGCTCACTCTCTTATTTCTGACTTAACGCTTGCTATAGATAATTTCAATTTGTACCGACAAGACCGCGCTGAAAAACGTGGCGGTGGTTGCCGCCTTTATATTAAGTCATCCGTTGTACATTTCCCTTTTCAGCTGAGCATTTCGTCCTTTTCTGGAAATGTATGCTTTGCTTCAGTCCTCCTCGCTCACAATAAAAAAGCGTTAATTGGCTGTGTCTATAATCCTCCGTGTTATTCTGGCAATGAAAGTGAGCTCTGTGAACTATTTGAAAAAGTTGCAGACACTCAATTTGATGTCAAAATATTCGTAGGCGATTTGAATCTGACAGACATTGACTGGCAGGCAAATTCTCTCCGCCTAAACATCAGAAATTGGTCGATACTATTAACTTTTCAAACATGTCCCAACTGGTCAGATCAGTTACTAGAAATGAGAACATTTTAGATTTAATTTTTACAAATGATGTCCACCCTCTCTTTATGAAATTTCATCATGATCTTTTCAGAAGTGATCATGCAATAATTCACTGTTGTTTTCCAGTCCCCCTTCTTACGAAGCCTGAGGTTAAATGCAATAGCCTCAACTTTGCTAACACAAACCATGAAATGATAAATAATTTCGTAAGCACTCCAGATTGGCATAGCATATTCGCAATCAACGATCCAACCTTTTTTCGTGAGCTATTGCAGAGCCTCACAGAACAAATCCAGGCATTAATCCCGTTTAAGATTTTTAATTCAAATACAGCTTCTTCTACTGTTCCGCATTTTCTCCAGAACAGACTTAAAAAATTACGAAAGCAACTTAAAGATTCATCTAAAAGCTCTTTGTCAGTTCATTTAAGGATTGCACAACTATTTGAATTAGCATCGAAAATTAGGCTCGCGAGAGATAAGCGTAGGGAGTCTCGGGCACTAAGTGATGGTAATTCATCCAAATCTGTTGCTCATTCCTTCCATGTTCGGTCATCGGCTAAGCGTCTGAATGTAACTCCGCCCTTACTCGACTGTGACCAAAAATTTGTAACAGACGTTTTGGGCAAAGCAGAGTTGTTAAATTCGTTTTTTGCCAACGACTTTACCTTTGAAACTTGCCCCACTCCCACAATTCCTCTGCTTTCAATTTCGCTTCTAACAACCATTAATTTCTCGCCTTCATGTATTCAAAAGGAAATAGCTCACCTAAAAAATTCACATTCGGTTGGAACTGATAACATTCCAAACTCACTTATTAAACAGTTAAGGGATTTTCCACCTTTACTAAGCAAGTTATTCTCAGTATTTATCGAAAATGGTTTCTTCCCTATTACTGGAAAACTTCTATTATAATATCAGTTTTTAAATCTGGTTCCCGCTCGGACATTCATAACTATCGCCGTGTTCATAAAACGCCCTCTCTTGCTAAACTTTTCAAAAAACTAATTGCAAAACAAATCACGGATGTTTGCATAAGCAATCAAATTATCAACTTTTCCCAACACGGCTTCTTACCGGACCGCTCTTGTGAAACCTGCCACACGTCTTTTCTAAATCTACTAACTTCTCTTCGTAATGATCATCTGTCTGTGGTAGTTATCTATTTTGATTTTAGTAAGGCATTCGATAAAATGCCTCATAAACGACTTCTACTAACCTAGTAGCTATAGGATTTCGTAGTTCCCTTACTGACTTTATTAGATCACACCTAAATGATCGAAAACAAAAACTTTAGTAGGGTCCTCATACTCAAGTGCTTCCCCGATTGTTAGTGGTGTCCTTCAAGGTACCGTATTCGGTCCTTTGCTATTCTTACTGTATATAAATGATATTTCCTCGATAGTTAAACATTCTAAATCTTTTATTTATGCTGATGACCTCAAATGCGTGTATTCCTTCTCTAACTCTACGATTGAACGGTGCCTAGAATAAATTCATTCAGACTTAGACGCTCTTTTGGCCTAGAGCTCCACATGGCTAATGGAGTTCTCACCTAATTAGCGTCGCTACATGTGTTTTGGGCCTGTAAGGCTGCCACAACCTCTTATCTTTGAAGGGTGCCCTAGGATTGAATGTTCCTCCATTCAAAATAAGTGTGCCCCAAGTAAGATTGGATGTAAGGAAGTATTTTTTCACCAACCGTGTCGTGGAACCGTGGAATAACCTACCGGAGGCAATTTTTATGTCCCAGTCTGTGTAAACATTCGAACATCGGCTTGACATACATATGTAACAGCACCACGAAGACTTTGTGACTACTTAACCTTAACAATATCAGTGTACCACGTAAATCTGCCTGCATTCACTTGACTGTTACTTCTTTAATTTGCATCTTATTCTTGCTACTTTTATGTAACAAATAGGGATTTCAAACGCTTAAGCCTATTTTCCTCAAATACAATGAACTGAACTGAACTGAACCAATAAATTAGATCTTTCGTCTCATGCCAATAGAATTACGGCCAAAGCTGCTCGGATTTGCGGCTTTATTTCTTATAATTTCTACCTTTCTGAAATTAAATTAAGACTTACTCGTATGTTTGTACTTCCCATTCTTGAATTTTGCTGTCCTTTCTTCGGTTTAATGAAACAAATCTAGCCATTCAAAAATTGAAAATGTCCAAAGAAATTTTATAAAAAACTCCTATTTCCGACTCTTTCAACTTCTTCATACTCAACAAGATGCCAGCTAACGAAGCTAAAATTTCTTTTGGGTCAGGAGACTTGAAGCCGGCTTTTAGTCTCGTTTTTCCGACTTAATAATAGTTCAACTCTCCACAAGCTTTCTGTCATTACCCCCGCGTAAACGCTCTCTATTTTTTTGCTTCTAGGTATAGTTTTCTTTGGAATAACTTGCCAATTGAAATTAGGTCGTTAACTAGTCTATCTGCATTCAAGCGAAGACTGCACATTTATCTTAACACTGATTCTATTTACCTTTTATTTTCCTCATCTTTTCCCAGTAGCTTTCCCCATGACTCGGAGAAAGGACCATCGGGAATTTAAGTGACCCTCTTGAAACTATATTTACGCTACCTCGAGACGCCCATGAACTATAATGTCTCCTTATATCACCCGTCATCCAAATGATGACGTCATTCGGACGTACACATTCGGTGGTCCACAGTCTAAAATGCTATTGTTTCTTTGGATACCAACTATTATTAGAATTCAATTCTTGATCCTAAGATGCTGAGGACTTAAGTTCATTTGACGCATTTTCGTGGGATTTTATTTCATACACCTAAGTGATCAAGAACGAATCACCTCGACGTTTCATTATCTCATTCTGAAATGCTACTACCGTATTACTCTACTCTACCACCTGACCATTTTTTCTCCTACCTTCTATTGAAAAATGAAGGCTTATTGAACTCTGCCTCTATTTTTATGGAAGGAGTTTTTTTTTCACTGCCTATTTTTTCTAGTTCACCATTAATTTTAAAACATCGCTAACTGTTAACATAGCAGGACAAGTTATGTATTTGTACATTTTATCTGCACACAATGTCATACTTTTATTTCGTTACAAATGTTTGCTTAGACAGTGCCTTGATAGTGCTAACCAAATATGAATTTAAAAAAAAATTCTGGAGATCTAGTTCGAGTCTTCTAAACTACAAAAACATTTATTGTTTGCTTATTGACATCTATCCCTATAGGAGATACTGTATCAAGGAAGAGAAAATAGTCTTTGAGTAAAAACCCTCTGAACTTTTTTATCTTAATGCGATCAGAGGCGTTCATCGGCACAAAGATGGGACACCAGTATTCTGGGTTGGGGCCTGGCAGCAAATGTAAAGAATTCTGAGAATTCCAGACACCAATCCAATCCCTTCCTAATGCGGAAAGTCTGTGGGAGATCCCCACGTATTTGCCTATAACTCAAAGGAAACATATTAAGATTCATTAGGCAGGTTTGATATGCCATAAAGCTTTGACCCCTAACCATTTTGGTGGCTCTTCTTTGTACTCTTTATAGACAGTTCTGATCTTTAACTATCCAAAGTCTTCAGGCTTGTATAGCCTTTTTCAAATGTGACCTGACGAATTTTCTAAAGTCTTAGCAAACAGATCTTCATTGAAATCCAAAAAGGTTCGTCTGATGGCATGCAAAACAGCCATTGCGCTCTTCGCCACTTTCGAGCAGTGAGAGGATGGATTTAATGTGGTGGTCGTCAGCATACCTAGGTCCTTTTGGGTTTCCACGTCTTGTAAGGCTTCACCGTTGAGAAATTAGTTTCTAATGTCGGCAGATCTAGATGGGTCCCCTAAGCGAATTAGTGTGCATTTATCGACGTTGAACCACAAAAACCAATCATTCGACCACTCCTCCAACCGATTTAAGTTGTTTTTTAGTGTATCTTCGTCGGTAGGGCTCACGATTTAATTTCAGATTTTTATGTCGTCGGTAAACATTGCTGCTTCACAGTCAAGATCACTGACACAATCGTCCACATATATTAGGAGCAGTATTGGTCCTAGTACTGAAACATGAGGAAACCCACTCTCGACCGCAGAAGAACTTGACCTCTCTTGGCCGATGGACACAACCCAGCGCCGACCCACGAGGAAGTTTTCGATCCACGTGACGATGTTAGCTCTGATTCCAATTCTTTCTAGCTCGTTCAACAGTTGGTGGTGCGGCACAGTGTCGAACGCCATTTGAAAGTCACTGAAGGCAATATGAACTGCGTGTCTAACTTCATGTGCTTGGGTCCACCTCTGGAGCGATTGCAGAAAATCTGTAGCGCAGGGTTTCCTTTTCTGAACCAGTGTTGACAATTTGATAACAAATTATGACTCTAGGAATTTCAAAAATTCGCTCTTGATGATCCTTTCCATAACCTTGCCAAGGATGCATGTCAAGCTTATGGGCCTGTAATTTATCACTGACGCCCGGCTACGACCAGCTTCCAATCGATAGGAAATGTTCTGGAGTCAAATGACTTTTGAGAGAGCACTGACAGAGGTGCGGAAAGTTCATTGGCGAGTTCTTTTGGAAGTTTCGGTGGAAGTTTATTCAGTCCTGTAGATTTCGGCACTTTTAGTTCCTTTAATTTCCTTTGAATCAGAAATTCTGAGAAAATTATGTGTCCAATGCTTGTATTTGGCAGGATTTACGCTGAGGGACGAAGGAAACTTGCGTCGTTTGTGGAGACTGAGCGGTAGAACTGTGAAAAGTACTAGGCTTTTACATCTGCGAAGCTAACTGTAGATTAACTTTGGATTCTGTGTGGCCTTTTGCAGCAAAATCTTTGAGATTTATATTTGGCTAGCGCCGC
This sequence comes from Schistocephalus solidus, assembly GCA_017591395.1. Classification (NCBI taxonomy): domain Eukaryota; kingdom Metazoa; phylum Platyhelminthes; class Cestoda; order Diphyllobothriidea; family Diphyllobothriidae; genus Schistocephalus; species Schistocephalus solidus. Next base: position 10,692 of record WEDG01008988.1, on the reverse strand, counting down.
CTAGGCACTGTCTTAACAAACATTAGAACCGAAAAAAATTATGACAGTGTGCAGATAAAATGAACAAATCTTTAATAATGTAGACAGAAAATGTCTTGTTAGGTCAAGATTTAGCGATATTTTGAAATTAATAGTGAACTAGAAATAGGCAGTGAAAAAAACTCCTACCTCAAAAATGGAGGCAGAGTTCAATATGCCTCCATATTCGAATAGATGGTTGGAGAATAACTGCTTTTGAAAATAATGTTAGGGGTTAGAGTATGCTAATACTGCAGTAACATTTCAGAATGAGATAATGAAATGTCGATATGGTTTGTTCTTGATCCCCATGGTTCATGGAAAAAATCTCCTGAGAAGGCGTCAGTGAACTTGAGGCATCAGCATCTTTGGATCCAGAAGTGAATTCTGATGAGGATAAGTATCCAATGAAACGGCACCATTTTAGACTGTGCACGTTTGGATGTGAACGTCCGAATGAGTTCATCTTTTGATGGGTTATGAGGGACTCAAGGTCCAGAAAAAATAAGTTTCAAGAGGGCCACTTAAATTTCCGCTCATCCTTTCTCCGAGCCATAAAGAAAGTTGCTCGGAAAAGATGAAGATAAAAAGTTAGTAGAATGAGGTTAAAAAGTAATTTGCAGTCTTCGTTTGAATGCGGATAGACTAGTTAACGACCTTATTTCAAATGGAAAGTTATTCCATAAAAAAATATACCTAGAAGCAAAGAAGAGAAAGCGGTTAAACGTGGAGGATGCAGGGGGGGTATAATTTTTGCAGAATGTCTTAGGTTATAAGGAAGACTAACGGGGTAATGACAGAAAGCTTTGGGATGGTTGAATTATTATTTAGTCGGATAAGCAGACAAAAGCCTGCTTCCAGGTTCCTGACACAAAGAAATTTTAGCTTCATTAGCTGGCATCTTGTTGAGTAGGAAGTAGTTGAAAGAGTCGGAAATAGGAGTTTTGTTGTGGAAAGTCTTTGGACATTTTCAATTTTTGAACAGGCAGATTCGTTCATTTAAACGAAGAAAGAACAGCAAAATTTTCTAGAATGGGAAATACAAACATGCCCTAAAGTTTTAGTTTTATATCAGGAAGGAACATTTATCCGGCCGGTGTTGGAATATTGCGTTCATGCGTGGTGCCCTTGAACGAAACATGACTACGCTCTGCTGGAGAAAGTTCAACGGAGGGCAACGAAATAAGTCAAAGGATTGGAATGCCTACCCTATGAGGGCCACCAAGCAAGACTTAAAGTTTTTCCTCTCTCTTAAAGGCAATACAGAGGGGATATGATCTTAGTCTCCAAACTTGTCAGAGGAGTTAATTGTGCTCTTCAGATGGCCAACTATTTTGAATTGGCAAACATGACAAGTCTCCGAGGTCACCAATACAAACTGAAAAGAAATCACGCCAAACTTCTTTTCCCAACGGGTCATTGACGAATGGAACAAACTGCCAGCCTCAGTTGTTCAGGCTGAAAGCGTAGAAATGTTTAAAAGAAGACTTAATGCATTTTTACTTGATGAACATATATTTAGTCGACAGCAATGATCGATATACTAAAACGACTATCGCCATGTAACATTTGCCTGTTTTGCTACTGTCTATCTGTAAATAGGGTTTTCAAAGGCTCTGCCTAGCTCCCTTATATATAATGAATTATAAGAAATAAACCCGCAACTCTGAGCAGCTATGGCTGTAATTATATCGGAATGAGGAGAAATATCTAATTTATTGGTGTAGCTTAAGCCGAAGTCCTTCATGGAGGAACATTCAATCATAGGGCACCCTTCAAAGATAAGAGGTTGTGGCAGACTTACAGGCCCAAAACTCATGTAGCGACGCTAATTAGGTGAGAACTCCATTAGCCATGTGGAGCCTCAGGCCAAAAGAGCATCAAAGTCTGAATGAAATTGTTCTAGGCACCGTTCAGTCGTAGAGTTAGAGAAGGAATACACGCATTTGAGGTCATCAGCATAAATAAAAGATTGAGAATGTTAAACTATCGATGAAATATCATTTATATACAGTAAGAACAACAAAGGACCGAATACGGTACCTTGAAGGACACCACTAACAATCGGGGTAGCACTTGAGTATGAGGACCCTACTAAAACATTTGTTTTCGATCATTTAGGTATGATCTAATAAAGTCAGTAAGGGGACTACGAAATCCTATAGCTTCTAGTTTAGCTAGAAGTCGTTTATAATTCAGTATAATTCAGTATATATAAGGGAGATAGGCAGAGCCTTTGAAAACCCTATTTACAGATAGACGCTAGCAAAACAAGCAAATGTTACATGGCGATAGTCGTTTTAGTATATCAATCATTGCTGTCGACTAAATATATGTTCATCAAGTAAAAATGCATCAAGTCTTCTTTTAAACATTTCAACGCTTTCAGCCTGAACAACTGAGGCTGGCAGCTTGTTCCATTCGTCAATCACCCTTTGGGAAAAGAAGTTGGCCCGTGCTTCAAGTTTGGCGTGATTTCTTTTCAGTTTGTATTGGTGACCTCGGAGACTTGTCATGTTTGCCAATTCAAAAAAGTTGGCCACCTGAAGAGCACAATCAACTCCTCTGACCAGTTTGAAGACTAAGATCATATCCCTCTGTATTGCCTATAAGAGAGGAAAAAAATTTTAAGTCTTTCTAGGCGGCCCTCATAGGGTAGGCATTCCAATCCGCTGACTAGTTTCGTTGCCCTCCGTTGAACTTTTCTCCAGCAGAGCGTAGTCATGTTTCGTCCAAGGGCGCCACGCCTGAACGCAATATTCCAACACCGGCCGGATAAATGTTCCATAAACGCGCCCAAAAAAGCTCTCCGTCAAAAATTAACGAAGGACCTCCTGATTGCGCCTAAGATACACATAGCTTTCTTTTGCGATATTCGCACAGTGCGACGATGGTTTGAGAGTTGGTGTTATCCATATACCCAAGTCCTTTAGAATATTTATCTCCTGGAGTTGGTGACCACTGATGGAGTACTGGTATTCAAACTCAATCAGCCTTCTGGAACTAGACCGCAGTCGGATTATTTGGCATTTGTTAAGATTAAGGTTCAGCAGCCACTCATCACACCATGTTTTGCAATCGATCTAAGTTTTGTTGTAATTTTTGCGCATCCTCCGGTTTTTTTCAATCGAGTTCCATAACTTCAAATCGTCAGCGAACATTACCTTCCCGCATGTCAGACAATCCAGGCAGTCGTTTACGTATATCAGAAACAAAATGGGACCCAGAACGCTGCCCTGCGGAACTCCACTGTGAACGGTTTCCCAGTGAGACTTGGTGTCTCCGATACAAACACGCTGGCGCCTGTCTGTGAGAAAGTCGGCCAACCATTTGAGTAGGTTGCCAGTCACACCCATTTGACGGAGCTTAAAGATCAGACGTTTGTGTGGAACCCTGTCAAAGGCTTTGCTAAAGTCAATGTAGACCGCATCGACTGACAAACCCATTTCTAATGATTTTGTCCAACTTTCCATGGATGTGAGCAAGTTTGTGAGGCAGGATCGACCACTTTATGAGGCACCTTATCGAATGCCTTACTAAGATCAAAATAGATAACTACTACAGATAGATGATTGTTACGCAGAGAGTTAGTAGATTTAGAAAAGACATGTGGCAGGTTTCACAAGAACGGTCCGGTTATAAGCCGTGTTGGGAAAAGTTGATAATTTGATTGCTTATGCAAAAATCCGTGATTTGTTTTGCAATAAGTTTTTTGAAAAGTTTAGCAAGAGATGGTGTTTTATGAACATGGCGATAGTTATGAATGTCCGAGCGGGAACCAGATTTAAAAACTGGTATTATACTAGAAGTTTTCCAATAATCGGAAAAAAACCATTTTTGGGAAATACTGGGAATAACTTGCTTAGAAAAGGTGGAAAATCCCTTAACTTTTTAATAAGTTAGTTTGAATGTTATCAGTGCCAACCGAATGTGAATTTTTTAGGTGAGCTATTTCCTTTTGAATACATGAAGGCGAGAAATAAATGGTTGTTTGAAGCGAATTTAAATGCAGGGGAATTGTGGGATTGGGCTTCGTTTTAGTGGTAAAATAGTTGGATAAAACGAATTAAGCAATTCTGCTTTGCCCAAATCGTCTGTAACGAATTTATTGTTACAGTCGAGTAAGAGCCGAGTTACATTCAGACGCTTAACCGATAACCGAATATGGAAGATTTGAGCAACAGATTTAGATGAATTGGCATCATTTAGTGCCCGAGACTCCCTACGCTGATCTCTCGCGAGCCTAATTTTCGATGCTAATTCAAATAGTTGTGCAATCCTCAAATGAACTGAAAAAGAGCTTTAAAATGAATCTTAAAGTTGTTTTCGTAATTTTTTAAGTCTGTTCTGGAGAAAATGCGGAACAGTAGATGAAGCTGGATTTAAATTAAACATCTTAAACCGGATAAAAGCCTGGATATTTTCTGTGAGGCTCTGTAATAGCTCACGTATAACGTGTGGATCTTTGATTGAGAATATGCTATGCCAATCTAGATTGCTTACGAAATTATTAATTATTTAATGGTTTTTGTTAGCAGAGTCGTAGTTATTGCATTTACCCTCAGGCTTCTTAAGAAGGGGGACTGGAAAACAACAGTGAATTATTGCGTGATCACTTGTGAAAAGATCAGGATGTTAATTCATCAAGAGAGGGTGGACATCATTTGTAAAAATTAAATCTAAAATGTTGTCATTTCTAGTAACTGATCTGACCAGTTGGGACATTTTTGAAAAGTTAATAGTATCGACCAATTTCTGATGTTTAGGTGGGGAGAAATTTGCCAGCCAATCAATGTCTGGCAGACATAGATTATATACACAGCCAATAAACGCTTTTTTATTGTGAGCGAGGAGGACTGAAGCAAAGCATACATTTCCAGAAAAGGACGAAATGCTCAGCTGAAAAGGGAAATGTACAACGGATGACTTAATATAAAGGAGGCAGCCACCACCACATTTTTCAGCGCGGTCTTGTCGGTACAAATTGAAATTATCTATAGCAAGCGTCGAGTCAGAAATAAGAGAGTGAGCCCAGGATTCAGTTATGCACCGCACATCTGGATCAAGCTCAAAGGCTACAGTTCTAAGCTCAGCCATCTTATTTACAACTGATCTCGCATTGAGTGAAACTAGGCTGAGCGTTTTCCTGAGCTGCAGGTTACGCTCATCAGTATTCATAAAAAAGGATAATTTGGTGGCAGAGAAGAAAACTGGAAAGAAGAAATAAAGATGGGAAACAAAAAGCTCTGGTTTACAATTTGTCGAAATGTTACTGTTAAGAGAACTGAGATTATTGCACAACGGCATATTTAGATGAAAACCTTGGAAAGGAAGGCTATATTGTGGCATTTGAAAGATAGGGGGTGGCATAGAAATGAGATTTTGAGGAAAGTTAGCAAAAATTGGTGCGGAAACGCGCATTTGAAAAAGGAATAGATCATTTCGAAAAACTGGTAACATAATTAGAAGCGTTAATTATTTGGGGATTTGGGACACTTTTGGGTTGGGGAAGATGCTTACGTTAGCGTGCGCAGCTGTTATAGATGCTGAGGGGTAAGCAAGTTTCCAATCGGTAATGAAATTACTGATTTTAATGCCTGGATTAGCCAATGATTCAGATTTACTAGGAGTTTTCTAAGGTTTAGTAGATTTGGCAGCTATAGCAGGCATGGTTTGCTTGGGATGAGAAAGAAGTGGCTCTGACACAATTTCACTCAAACCAGGAACAAGGTTAACGGGTAAAGATTCAGCTGGAATCGAAATTCCTGTCGATCCGGAGGGCGGTGGGCTTGCATTAGCTACAGGACAAACCTCTGACATAACTTTTGGTATTGACGGTGTAGACCAAGGCTTCTTGTTTGCTAATGAGGGTGAAACCAGACGTTCCATTGGGGTTTTATCCCTACAGATAAAAAACTTGTTTTGTTTCAAATATTGAGCTAAGTGCTCATGCTTGGAGAAAATAAGGTCAACTTCAATCGCTGAAAAAAGTTTAACCAGAACTAGCGGGTTTTTGCTTCGGGAAGACAACCTTTTAGTATGAGCGACTTTGACGGCACCAAGCAGTGCCAAATCAATAAACCTATTTATTTATTTTATTTATTATTAAAGGTAAAGCCGCATGAGTAAAGGAAATGAAATGCAACGTCCAGGGGGATTTTACTCTTGGAGACGTTTTTTAAAAGAAAATTGAAACTTCTCTTATGTCAGTCAATTAACTTGGTACTGACCATGTTTATAAAAGTCTCTAGTTTCACGCATTAATGGGAAGTGAGTGAAGACAACTTTCACTGAAAAATGTTACCCAGGACCGTGAAGAAAGAACCATATTTAGACATAAAGGTATTAAAGTTTTCAGGGCGTCTAGGTCGAATTTCTTCATGCTTAAGGTGGGTTGCTCTAGTGGAAGTTTTACGCGAAGAGGAGTTTTGCGTCTAAGCTTTGACTGGGGTTTCATATTGATTTTAAAATATACGTTTTTTTAAAATCAATAATACCTGTATCTTACCTGTATAATATCATGTATTTTAACGTTTATTTGTGTGTCTGAACTATTTTATAAGGTCATCTTTGCAGTAAGCTAGCACCTTTTTAAAATGCACGTTAACTGAAAAATTTACCGAATAATTTCCACGAAGCCAGCTGTTGCACTTTTCGGTCAATATGTCGGATTTGTGATTCCCCCGTGCTCACGTCTTCACACTTTTATCAACAAAAACCTGCGCAGCGTAAAAAACACCCCTGAGGTTGGTTACTCGCCTTGAAGCGTCAACCGAAAAGACAAACTGTCGATTCCAGGCTTCATTTCAAAACATTTTCGTTCGATCTTCAACAAAACTCATGATATGGAGTTACTTTTGTTGAAAAAAGAACACAGTAAAACTCAAGTGATTTGTCTTCAAGAGACATGGTTTAATAGTGACATTGACGCACAGCTAATTAGCCGTCTTTCTGTTGCTTTCGAGCAGATCGAAAATCTGCATCCTCCATTAGAGGCGGTAGGCTGGCTATTTTGGTCAGTAAGGATTAGTTTATTAACTGTTAGTCTTTATTTTCGTACTCTGTTGATTTGATAGACGTTATTGCTGTCATTTGTAAACCCCGATTTTTAAATACATTTAAAGGCATTATATTTGTGTGTATCTATATTTCCCCTCTACCTGTGAAGGTTTACTAAACCGTATTCTGACGTTCTTTCACAAAAATTTGCTTTATTGTCCTGTGAGCATCTTATTTCTTATGTGGCGACTTTAATCGTGTGAATTTACGTCCGTTACGTTGTTAGGCTTTGATGACCTTGTTTCCTTTAATGCTCACGCTGATGCCCCTCTTGATCACGTTTTGATTAACCAATCCAAGTTCTTTCTTGTTAAGAACAGAGCTCCATTGTCTGATTCCGATCACTCTGTATTATAAGGCCTTCCAAAAATTTACTCCACTTATATGCCTACGCTGCTTCTCAAACCGAAAGGAAAGTTAAGGTTCGTGACACGTCCCCGAAAATCATTTTTTCTTCTCCAGACTTGTAAATCGTACGCTATCCCCGTCTTCCTCAGTCAATCCAATGTTGAGTCGTGCTGCAGCTTCCTAACAATATTTTTAAAAGAAATTTTTAATATTTTTGTCCTCTTGATACCGTTATGGTCCGACCAGACAGAAATTATTTTTCCTACTTAAAATGTTTAAGACGTAAAAAGTACTACTCTCTTCATTTAGGCCTCCGTGGCAGTCTTAAGAATGGAAACGTCTTAATTAAAAGTGAGATTTACAGACAAGATGATTTGTTTGTTAGTAAGTTTTTTGCCTCTTCATCCACACCTTCTTTTCGGCTTTCCTCTGCTGAACTCTGGAGTTATCTCAAGCCTCTTACTGACCAATGTGGTAAACTGGCACATGTTGATGCTGATTAAGACGATCTAAATGAACATGTTATCTATACTTCTACTGACTAAAATCCCCCCACAAACAACCTTTTGTTACTACAAAGCCTTTTTTCTCCCTTGTCAGTGACAACAGTGGAGAAACACCTGAAAAAGGTCCGTGGTTCAACTGCTGCTGGGCCGGAAGAAGTCTCATTATTTGTTTTTAAATACTGCTGCTCTTAGATTGCCGCTATTTTGACACACCTTATAAACATGTCCTTCATGGAGTCAAAGATTCCTGACGTTTGGAATTCAGTAAGAATCATTCCTATCCCTAGGAATTCTGCTAATTTTCGTCCTAAGTCTTTCCGTCCAATCGCCTGTTCTTCCGCTTTACTGAAGATTGCTGAGCGAGTTGCTCTCGATAAAATTAAGCCATTTTCCTCCAATTTCTCCGACCCATTACAATTTGAATAGAAGGCCCGGCGTAGTACCCTAGATGCCGTTGCCCTTGCAGTTCATCCTGCTCATCGAGATTTAGATAAGTGCTGCCGTGCGTACGCATACGCATTCTTGACTACTCCTCTGACTTCAACACCATCCCGCGCCATCTCCTCCTTAATAAAACATCCACGTCTGGCTCTGCCGGCTTGGTTGTCCCCTGGCTCGAAGGTTATTTTACTTCGCACACTCAATTCATACAATCAAGCAAGCGGAAATCTACTGTCCTTCCAAACAACTGCGGTGTTCTTTTAAGGTGCCATCTTCACCCCTCACCTCTTCTCCCTTCATACTGGTGATTTGAGATCACCAAACGACTGTCTGTACATCAAAATGCCGATGACATGGTTGTTGGTCATCCTCTTCAAAATCAGACACATATCCCGTGTCTGAAGGATGTCCTCGACCATGTTTTCACTTCGTCATCAGATAATGGTCTTCAACTTAACCATGAGAAGTCTGTCCAATGTGTTTTTCACCTGCGACCATCCCCTAGTTCTCAATACTCAGCCGTCTTTCCCAACGAGATATCTTCTTTTCGGAACCTGGGCGTTTATCTAAAATCCCATCTTTCATTCTCCCAACATATCGATACACTTTTTTACAAAAATTCGTAAACTTCTATATAATATATTCGCCGTTTACGTTCCTATCACACACTTCAGGCCCTAATTTGGCGATTTATGGAGGCATGTGTTCTTCCCCTCATCCGTTATTGCTCTCCCGTGATTTTTTTCCAGCTTTGCTTAAAAATAATTTTTTTGATTTTAAAACGTATTCTCCGAATGCTTTCTACTGCTGCTGGTGTTCCTTATACTGTTTAAGTGAATTTGAACACAAAGCAGCACTTAACGACAGGCAAACAATTTGCTGGGTGAATCATTGATTATGTTATCCATCCCCTCCACTCTGAGCTGATTGCTGTGAAGTCTTCCCATCTGATGCGCCGAGGCTTCGCCATATAGCCTGCCGTAAAACAGCATACCACCGCTCCATTTTGCCATTTCTAGCACGCTACCTTACGTGTGAAGAGACTGAACTAAAAAAGCTGAGACTGAAACTGTCTCCCCACTAGATGTCCATTTTGACTCTTTGATTCTTGCATATTATGTTAACTTATCCTATTATCTTAGTTGAATGGAGCCATTTATATTTTTGCTGAAAATTTTGTATGATACTTCAAAATAAAGCGTATTCATCTCTCTCTCATCTGTAATAAATGAAACCAAGCCTGATCTATGGAGAAGACAGGTTTGCAAAACGAGAGCTGAGGCATCACGAATCGACTGGGATTTTCTCTTCTCTGGGAGTGTTACTGAGGACTGGAATTTATTTAAGGAGTGGTTGTTGAATCATAATAAAATGCCACTGTCCGTGTATATTTTTAAGGGTTACAGACATTGTCCATCTAACAGAAGCCACAGTGGCTAACAAGAGATCTAAAAAGAGAGACTAGCTGGCAGGAAGGCTTCGGAAGAAATGTTGCCGATCGAATGAAAATTTAGCCTTTTAAGCATACGGAATTCAAAAGAACAAGTTTAAAAGCATGATCTTCAAAAGATGTTGGGAGTACGAGAGGTAATTGCTCCACTGAGCAGTTAAAATCCCAAATTATTCTACAGTTATTTTCAAAAAGGCACACACGATGGGAACCCGATTTCTGTTATGAGAAACTATGACGGTTTTGAGATATCTGACTTTAAAAACAAATCTTAAAACTTTCAACTCGTTTTTCACCAGAGAAACTGTTTTCATTCCATCTCGTTACGAGAGTATGAGAGCGACAATTATTCAGTTTGTGCTCTTTCGAGAAGAGGCGGTCTTTGAATTAATAAAAGTCTAAAGAGATGAAAATTCTCAGTTCAGACGAGATTCCAGCAAAGCTGCTTCTCGAACTTGCTAGAGAGCTGACCAAACCGCTATCCTTTCTGTGCCAGAAATCGCTCGATACAGGAATTCTTCCTACCGACTGGAAAACAGTCCACATTACACTGCTTAACGAAAGCGGTAGTCGTACAGGCCTGTCAGCCTGACCTCAATATGTTGCAGCGTTATGTTCAAGGTTGTCAAAAAAGAATGAAGGATTTATTAGGAAACCCTTAACCTCTTATAAATTGCACAATACGGCTTTCGTATGGATATATCGTAGGATACGAACTCACGTTTTTACGATAAAAAGCTGAAAAAAACACTCGATGCATAAGACACTGTGCATGCGGCTTAAATTGATTTCCAGAAGGCCTTTTTCAATTCATATCAATTCAATTTAATGAAGGGAAATAGGCGTGGGCCTTTGAGTAACCTATTTGAA
>WEDG01008987.1:0-17443 GCA_017591395.1 Schistocephalus solidus | reverse complement strand
TCCAGGGCACAACGGAACATACATGTTCCTTAAGCAGATCGGTGAGCCCCACACTATCATCATATTCCCGATCACAACCGACAAAACAACGAGCCCGTGGCTCAATGGTAGAGCGTTTCACTCAAATACCAAAGGTTGCGGGTTCGAATCCCAGGACTGCTACACTTGGGATTGGGTATGACTGGCTGATGACGGCTAATAAGCCAGAAATGGCCATTCCGGTCTCCCTTGTCTTTGTCGGTTCTATTTCATCATATGCTACACGTTGCTATGCGACCGCCTGCGAGAGCTCTAGTCTGAGCTCCAGGGCACAACGGAACATACATGTTCCTTAAGCAGATCGGTGAGCCCCACACTATCATCATATTCCCTGATCACAACCGACAAAACAACGAGCCCGTGGCTCAATGGTAGAGCGTTCGACTCAAATACCAAAGGTCGCGGGTTCGAAATCCCAGGTGTGCCACGACTTGGGATTGGGTATGACTGGCTGATGACGGCTAATAAGCCAGAAATGGCCATTCCGGTCTCCCTTTGTCTTTGTCGGTTCCATTTCATCATATGCTACACGTCGCTATGCGACCGCCTGCGAGAGCTCTAGTCTGAGCTCCAGGGCACAACGGAAACATACATGTTCCTTAAGCAGATCGGTGAGCCCCACACTATCATCATATTCCCGATCACAAACCGACAAAAACAACGAGCCCGTGGCTCAATGGTAGAGCGTTCGACTCAAATACCAAAGGTCGCGGGTTCGAAATTCCAGGTGTGCCACATTTGGGATTTGGTATGACTGGCTGATGACGGCTACTAAGCCAGAAATGGCCATTCCGGTCTCCCTTGTCTTTGTCGGTTTCCATTTCATCATATGCTACACGTCGCTATGCGACCGCCTGCGAGAGCTCTAGTCTGAGCTCCAGGGCACAACGGAACATACATGTTCCTTAAGCAGATCGGTGAGCCCCACACTATCATCATATTCCCGATCACAACCGACAAAACAACCAGCCCGTGGCTCAATGGTAGAGCGTTCGACTCAAATACCAAAGGTCGCGGGTTCAAATCCTAGGTGTGCCACACTTGGGATTGGGTATGACTGGCTGATGACGGCTAATAAGCCAGAAATGGCCATTCCGTTCTCCCTTGTCTTTGTCGGTTCCATTTCATCATATGCTATACGTCGCTATGCGACCGCCTGCGAGAGCTCTAGTCTGAGCTCCAGGGCACAACGGAACATACATGTTCCTTAAGCAGATCGGTGAGCCCCACACTATCATCATATTCCCGATCACAACCGACAAAAACAACGAGCCCGTGGCTCAATGGTAGAGCGTTCGACTCAAATACCAAAGGTCGCGGGTTCGAATCCCAGGCATGCCACACTTGGGATTTGGTATGACTGGCTGATGACGGCTAATAAGCCAGAAATGGCCATTCCGGTCTCCCTTTGTCTTTGTCGGTTCCATTTCATCATATGCTACACGTCACTATGCTGACCGCCTTGCGAGAGCTCTAGTCTGAGCTCCAGGGCACAACGGAACATACATGTTCCTTAAGCAGATCGGTGAGCCCCACACTATCATCATATTCCCGATCACAACCGACAAAAACAACGAGCCCGTGGCTCAATGGTAGAGAGTTCGACTCAAATACCAAAGGTCGCGGGTTCGAATCCCAGGTGTGCCACACTTGGGATTGGGTATGACTGGCTGATGACGGCTAATAAGCCAGAAATGGCCATTCCGGTCTCCCTTTGTCGTTGTCGGTTCCATTTCATCATATGCTACACGTCGCTATGCGACCGCCTGCGAGAGCTCTAGTCTGAGCTCCAGGGCACAACGGAACATACATGTTCCTTAAGCAGATCGGTGAGCCCCACACTATCATCATATTCCCGATCACAACCGACAAAACAACGAGCCCGTGGCTCAATGGTAGAGCGTTCGACTCAAATACCAAAGGTCGCGGGTTCGAATCCCAGGTGTGCCACACTTGGGATTGGGTATGACTGGCTGATGACGGCTAATAAGCCAGAAATGGCCATTCCGGTCTCCCTTGTCTTTGTCGGTTCCATTTCATCATATGCTACACGTCACTATGCGATCGCCTGCGAGAGCTCTAGTCTGAGCTCCAGGGCACAACGGAACATACATGTTCCTTAATCAGATCGGTGAGCCGCACACTATCATCATATTCCCGATCACAACCGACAAAACAACGAGCCCGTGGCTCAATGGTAGAGCGTTCGACTCAAATACCAAAGGTCGCGGGTTCGAATCCCAGGTGTGCCACACTTGGGATTGGGTATGACTGGCTGATGACGGCTAATAAGCCAGAAATGGCCATTCCGGTCTCCCTTGTCTTTGTCGGTTCCATTTCATCATATGCTACACGTCGCTATGCGACCGCCTGCGAGAGCTCTAGTCTGAGCTCCAGGGCACAACGGAACATACATGTTCCTTAAGCAGATCGGTGAGCCGCACACTATCATCATATTCCCGATCACAACCGACAAAAACAACGAGCCCGTGGCTCAATGGTAGAGCTTTCGACTCAAATAACAAAGGTCGTGGGTTCAATTCCCAGGTGTGCCACACTTGGGATTGGGTATGACTGGCTGATGACGGCTTATAAGCCAGAAATGGCCATTCCGGTCTCCCTTGTCTTTGTCGGTTCCATTTCATCATATGCTACACGTCGCTATGCGACCGCCTGCGAGAGCTCTAGTCTGATCTCCAGGGCACAACGGAACATACATGTTCCTTAAGCAGATCGGTGAGCCCCACACTATCATCATATTCCCGATCACAACCGACAAAACAACGAGCCCGTGGCTCAATGGTAGAGCGTTTCGACTCAAATACCAAAGGTCGCGGGTTCGAATCCCAGGTGTGCCACACTTGGGATTGGGTATGACTGGCTGATGACGGCTAATAAGCCAGAAAATGGCCATTCCGGTCTCCCTTACCTTTATCGGTTCCATTTCATCATATGCTACACGTCGCTATGCGACCGCCTGCGAGAGCTCTAGTCTGAGCTCCAGGGCACAACGGAACATACATGTTCCTTAAGCAGATCGGTGAGCCCCACACTATCATCATATTCCCGATCACAACCGACAAAACAACGAGCCCGTGGCTCAATGGTAGAGCGTTTGACTCAAATAACAAAGGTATTGATTTCAAATCCCAGGTGTGCCACACTTGGGATTGGGTATGACTGGCTGATGACGGCTAATAAGCCCGAAATGGCCATTCCAGTCTCCCTTGTCTTTGATGGTTCCCTTTCATCATATACTACACGTCACTATCCGATCGCCTGCGAGAGCTCTATTCTGAGCTCCAGGGCACAACGGAACCTACATGTTCCTTAATCAGATCGATGAGCCGCACACTTTCATCATATTACCGATCACAACCGACAAAAACAACGAGCCCGTGGCTCAATGGTAGAGCGTTCGACTCAAACCAAGGTCGTGGGTTCGAAATCCCAGGGTGCCACACTTGGGATTGGGTATGACTGGCTGATGACGGCTAATAAGCCAGAAATGGCCATTCCGTTCTCCCTTGTCTTTGTCGGTTCCATTTCATCATATGCTACACGTCGCTATGCGACCGCCTGCGAGAGCTCTAGTCTGAGCTCCAGGGCACAACGGAAACATACATGTTCCTTAAGCAGATCGGTGAGCCCCACACTATCATCATATTCCCGATCACAACCGACAAAACAACGAGCCCGTGGCTCAATGGTAGAGCGTTCGACTCAAATACCAAAGGTCGCGGGTTCGAAATCCCAGGTTTTGCCACACTTGGGATTGGGTATGACTGGCTGATGACGGCTAATAAGCCAGAAATGGCCATTCCGGTCTCCCTTGTCTTTGTCGGTTCCATTTCATCATATGATACACGTCACTATGCGATCGCCTTCGAGAGCTCTATTCTGAGCTCCAGGGCACAACGGAACCTACATGTTCCTTAATCAGATCGGTGAGCCCAACACTACCATCATATTCCCGATCACAACCGACAAAACAACGAGCCCGTGGCTCAATGGTAGAGCGTTCGACTCAAATACCAAAGGTCGCGGGTTCGAATCCCAGGTGTGCCACACTTGGGATTGGGTATGACTGGCTGATGACGGCTAATAAGCCAGAAATGGCCATTCCGGTCTCCCTTGTCTTTGTCGGTTCGATTTCATCATATGCTACACGTCGCTAAGCGATCGCCTGCGAGAGCTCTAGTCTGAGCTCCAGGGCACAACGGAACATACATGTTCCTTAAGCAGATCGGTGAGCCCGCACACTATCATCATATTCCCGATCACAACCGACAAAACAACGAGCCCGTGGCTTAATGGTAGAGCGTTCGACTCAAATACCAAAGGTCGCGGGTTCGAATCCCAGTTTTGCCACACTTGGGATTGGGTATGACTGGCTGATGACGGTTAATAAGCCAGAAATGGCCATTCCGGTCTCCCCTTGTCTTTGTCGGTTCCATTTCATCATATGCTACACGTCGCTATGCGACCGCCTGCGAGAGCTCTAGTCTGAGCTCCAGGGCACAACGGAAACATACATGTTCCTTAAGCAGATCGGTGAGCCCCACACTATCATCATATTCCCGATCACAACCGACAAAACAACGAGCCCGTGGCTCAATGGTAGATCGTTCGTCTCAAATACCAAAGGTCTCGGGTTCGAATCCCAGCTGTGCCACACTTGGGATTGGGTATGACTGGCTGATGACGCCTTATAAGCCAGAAATGGCCATTCCAGTCTCTTTTGTCGTTGTCGGTTCCATTTCATCAAATGCTACACGTCGCTATGGAACAGCCTGCGAGAGATCAAGTCTGAGCTCCAGCGCACAACGGAAACATATATGTTCCTTAAGCAGATCGGTGAGCCCCACACTATCATCATATTCCCGATCACAACCGACAAAACAACGAGCCCGTGGTTCAATGGTAGAGCGTTCGACGCAAATACCAAAGGTCGCGGGTTCGAAATCCCAGCTGTCCCACACTTGGGATTGGGGTATGACTGGCTGATGATGTCTAATAAGCCAGAAATGGCCATTCCGGTCTCCTATGTCTTTGTCGGTTCCATTTCATCATATGCTACACGTCACTATGCGATCGCCTGCGAGAGCTCTATCTGAGCTTCAGGGCACAACGGAACATACATGTTCCTAAAGCACATCGGTGAGCCCCTTCACTATCTTCATATTCCCGATCACAACCGAAAAAACAACGAGCCCGTGGCTCAATGGTAGATCGTTCGACTCAAAAACCAAAAGGTCGTGGGTTCGAATCCCAGGTGTGCCACACTTGGGATTGGGTATGAATGGCTGATGACGGCTAATAAGCCAAAATGGCCATTCCGGTCTCCCTTGTCTTTGTCGGTTCCATCTCATCATTTGCTACACGTCACTATGCGACCGCCTGCGAGAGCTCTAGTCTGAGCTCCAGGGCACAACAACATACAAGTTCCTTAAGCAGATCGGTGAGCCCCACACTATCATCATATTACCGATCACAACCGACAAAACAACGAGCCCGTGGCTCAATGGTAGAGCGTTCGACTCAAATACCAAAGGTCGCGGGTTCGAATCCCCAGTTTGCCACACTTGGGATTGGGTATAACTGGCTGATGACGGGCATAAGCCAGAAATGGCCATTCCGTTCTCCGTTGTCGTTGTCGGTTTCATTTCATCATATGCTACACGTCGCCTTGCGACCGGCTGCGAGAGCTCTTGTCTGAGCTCCAGGGTACAAAGGAACATACAAATTCCTTAAGCAGATCAGCGAGCCCAACACTATAATCATATTACCGATCACATTCGACAAAACAACGAGCCCGTGGCTCAATGGTAGGGCGTTGGACTCAAAGACCAAAGGTCGTGGGTTCGAACCCCAGGTGTGCCACACTTGGGATTGGGTATGACTGGCTGATGACGGCTAATCAGCCAGAAATGGCCATTCTGGTCTCCATGTGTTTGTCGGTTCCATTTTCATCATATGCTACACGTCGTATGCGATCGCCTAGGAGAGCTCTATTCTGAGCTTCAGGGCAAACGGAACCTACATGTTCCTTTAATCAGATTGGTGAGCCGCACAATATCATCATATTGTCGATCACAACCGACAAAACTACGAGCCCGTGGCTCAATGGTAGGGCGTTCGACTCAAATAACAAAGGTCGCGGGTTCAAATCCCAGGTGTGCCAAATTTGGGATTGGGTATGAATGGCTGATGACGGCTAATAAGCCAGAAATGGCCATTCCGGTCTCCATTGTCGTTGTCGGTTCCATTTAATCAAATGGTTAAATGGTAGAGCGTTGGACTCAAATACCAAAGGTCGCAGGTTCGAATCCAGGTGTGCCACACTGTGGATTGGGGATGACTGGCTGATGACGGTTAATCAGCCAGAAATGGTCATTCTGGTCTCCCATGTCTTTGTCGGTTCAATTTCATCGTATGCTACACGTCGCCATGCGACCGCCTGCGAGAGCTCTAGTCTGAGCTCCAGGACAAAACGGAAAATACATGTTCCTTCAGCAGATCGGTAAGCCCCACACAATCATCATATTTCCGATCACAACTGACAAAACAACGAGCCCCTAGCTCAATGGTGGAGCATTCGACTCAAATACCAAAGGTCGCGAGTTCGAATCCCAGGTTTGCCACACTTGGGATTGGGTATGACTGGCTGATGTCGGCTAATAGGTCCGAAATGGGCATTTCGGTCTCCCTTGTCTTTATCGTTTCCATTTTATCATATGCTACACGTCGCTATGAGACCGCCTGCAGGAGCTCTAGTCTGAGCTTCAGGGCACAACGGAAAATACATGTTCCTTAAGCAGATTGGTGAGCCCCACACTATCATCATATTCTCGATCACAACCGACAAAACAACGAGCCCATGGCTCAATGGTAGACCGTTCGACTCAAATACCAAAGGTCGCGAGTTCGAATCCCAGGTTTGCCACACTTGGGATTGGGTGTAACTGGCTGAACATGGCTTATCAGCCAGAAATGGCCATTCCGGTCTTCCATGTCTTTGTCGTTTCCATTTCATCATATGCTATACGTCGTAATGGGACCGCCTGCGAGAGCTCTAGTCTGAGCTCCAGGGCACAATGGAACATACATGTTTTTTTCAGCAGATCGGCGAGTCCCACAATTTTATTATATTCCCGATCACAACCGGCAAAAAAAGAGCCCCTGGCCCAATGGTAGAGCGTTCAAATCAAATACCAAAGGTCGCGTGTTTGAATCCCAGGTTGCCACACTTGGGATTGGGTATGAACGGCTGATGACGGCTAATCTGCCAGAAATGGCCATTCCGGTCTCCTATGTCTTTGTCGGTTCCATTTTATCATATGCTACACGTCGTCATGCGACCGCTTGCGAGAGCTCCAGTCTGAGCGCCAAGGCACCACGGAACATACATGTTCCTTATGCAGATCGGTGATTCCAACACTATCATCATATTCCCGAGCACAACCGCAATACAACGTGCCCGTGGTTCAATGGTAGATCGTTCGACTCAAATACCAAAGGTCTTGGGTTCAAATCCAAGTTTTGCCACACTTGGGATTGGGTATGACTGGCTGATGACGTCTAATAAGCCAAAAATGGCCATTCCGGTCTCTCTTTTCTTTGACGGTTCCATTTCATCATATGCTACACGTCACTATGCGATCGCCTGCGAGGGCTCTAGTCTGAGCTCAGGGCACAACGGAACATACATGTTCCTTAATCAGATCGGTGAGCCGCACGCTATCATCATATTCCCGATCACAACTCTTAAAACAACGAGCCCGTGGTTCAATGGTAGTTCGTTTGACGCAAATACCAAAGGTAATGGGTTCAAATCCCAGCTGTCCCACACTTGGGATTGGGAATTACTGACTGATGATGTCTAATAAGGCAGAAATGGTCATTCCGGTCTCTCTAGGCTTTATCAATTCCATTTCATCATATGCTACACGTCACTATGCGATCGCCTGCGAGAGCTATCGCCTGAGCTTCAGGGCACAACGGAACATACATGTTCCTAAAGCACATCGGTGAGCCCTTCACTATCTTTATATTCCCGATCACAACCGAAAAAACAACGAGCCCATGGCTCAATGGTAGATCGTTCGACTCAAAAACCAAAGGTCGTGGGTTCGTATCCCAGGTGTACGAAAATTGGGATTAGGTATGAATGGCTGATGATGGCTAATAAGCCAGAAATGGCGATTCCGTTCTCCGTTGTCGTTGTCGGTTCCATCTCATCATTTGCTACACGTCACTATGTGACCGCCTGCGAGAGCTCTAGTCTAAGCTTCAGGGCACAACAACCCATAAAGGTTCCTTAAGCAGATCATTGAGCCCCACACTATCATCATATTACCGATCACATTCGAAAAACGAGACCATGGCTATAAGTAGATCCTTCTACGCAAAACCAAAGGTCACGGGATCGTATCCCCGGTTTAAAAAATTAGGATTGGGTATAACTGGCTGATGATGGCGAATAAGCCAGAAATGGCCATTCCGTTCTCCGTTTTCGTTGTCGGTTTCATTTCATCATATGCTACACGTCGTAATGGGACCGCCTGCGAGAGCTCTAGTCTGAGCTCCAGGGCACAATGGAACATACATGTTTTTTTCAGCAGATCGGCGAGCCCCACAATTTATCATATTCCCGATCACAAGCGACAAAACAACAAGCCTTTGGCTCTATGGTAGACCGTTGGACTCAAATACCAAAGGTCACGGGTTCGAATCCCAGATGTGCCACACTTTGGATTGGGTATGACTGGCTGATGACGGCTAATCAGCCAGAAATGGACATTTTGGTCTCCCATGTCTTTGTCGGTTCCATTTCATCATATGCTACACGTCGCCATTTGACCGCCTACAAGAGCTCTAGGCTGAGCTCCAGGGGCACAAACGGAACATGCATGTTTTTTAAGCAGATCGGTGAGCCCCACACTATCATCATATTCCCGATCACAACCGACAAAAACAACGAGCCCCTAGCTCAATGGTAGAGCGTTCGACTCAAATACAACAGGTCGCGAGTTCGAATCCCAGGTTTTTCACACTTGGGATTGGGTGTGACTGGCTAATGACGGCGAATCAGCCAGAAATCGCCATTCAGGCTCCCATGTCTTTGTCGGTTCTATTTCATCATATGCTACACATCGCCGTGCGACCGCCTGCGAGAGCTCTAGTCTGAGCTCAAGGGCAAAACGGAACATGCATGTTTTTTTTTAAGAAGATCGGTGAGCCCCACCCTATCATCATATTCTTGATCACAACCGACAAAATAATTAGCCCCTGGCTCAATCGTAGAGCGTTCTACTCAAATACAAAAGGTCGCGGTTTACAATCCCAAGTGTGCCACACTTGGGAATGGATATGACTGGCTGATGACGGCTAATAATCCAGAAATGGCCATTCAGGTCTCCAATGTCTTGCTCGGTTCCATTTCATCATATGCTTCACGTCGCTATGCGACCGCCTGCGAGAGCTCTAGTCTGAGCTCAAGGGCACAACCGAACATACATGTTCCTTAAGCAGATCGGTGAGCCCACTACTATCATCATATTCCAGATCACATCTGACGAAACAACGAGCCCCTGGCTCAATGGCTGAGCGTTCGAAACAAATAATAAAGAACGGGGTTTCGAATACCAGGAGTGCCACGATTGCAATTGGGTATGACTGGCTGATGACGGCTAATCAGCCAGAAATGGCCATTCTGTTCTCCCTTGTCTTTGTCGGTTCCATTTCATCATATGCTACACGTCGCTATGCGACCACCTGCGAGACCTCTAGTCTGAGCTCCAGGGCACAACGGAACATACATGTTCCTAAAGCAGATCGGTGAGCCCCACACTATCATCATATTCCCGATCACAACCGACAAAAACAACGAGCCTCTGCGGTCAATAGTAGAGCGTTCGACTCAAATACCAAAGGTTCGCGGGTTCGAATCCCAGGTGTGCCACACTTGGGATTGGGTATGACTGGCTGATGACGGCTAATAAGCCAGAAATGGCCATTCCGGTCTCCCTTGTCTTTGTCGGTTCCATTTCATCATATGCTACACGTCGCTATGCGACCGCCTGCGAGTACCCTAGTCTGAGCTCCAGGGCACAACGGAACATACATGTTCCTTAAAGCAGATCGGTGAGCCCCACACTATCATCATATTCCCGATCACAAACCGACAAAAACAACGAGCCCGTGGCTCAAAGGTAGAGCGTTCGACTCAAATACAGAAATTCGCGGGTTCGAATCCAAGGTGTGCCACACGTTGGATTGGGTATGACTGGCTGATGATGGCTAATCAGCCAGAAATGGCCATTCCGGTCTCCCATGTGTTTGTCGGTTCCATTTCGTCATATGCTACACGTCGCCATTTGACCGTCTGCGCGTGCTCTAGTCTGAGCTCAAGGGCACAACGGAACATGCATGTTTTTTTAAGCAGATCGGTGAGCCCCACACTATCATCCTATTCCCGATCACAACCGACAAAACAACGAGCCCCTGGCTCAATAGTAAAGCGTTTAACTCAAATACCGAAGGTCGCGGGTTACAATCCCAGGTGTGCCACACTTGGGATTGGATATGACCGGCTGATGACGGCTAATAAACCAAAAATGGCCATTCCGGTCTCCCATGTCTTTGTCGGTTCCATTTTTTCAAATGCTTCACGTCGCTATGCGACCGCCTGCGAGAGCTCTAGTCTGAGCTCCAGGGCACAACCGAACATACATGTTCCTTAAGCAGATCGGTGAGCCCAACACTATTGTCATATTCCAGATCACATCTGACGAATAAACGAGCCACTGGCTTAATGGATGAGCGTTCGACACAAATACCAAAGGTCGCGGGTTTCGAATCCCAGGAGTGCCACGATTGCGATTGCGTTTGACTGGCTGATGATATCTAGTAAGCCAGAAATGTCCATTCCGTTCTCCCATGTCTTTGTGAGTTCCATTTTATCATATGCTACCCGTTGCCATGCGACCGCCTGCGAGAGCTCTTGTCTTAACTCCAGGGCACAATGGAACATGCATGTTTTTTTAAGCAGATCGGTGAGCCCCACACAATCATCATATTCCCGAACACAACCGACAAAACAACGAGCCCCTGGCTCAATGGTAGAGCGTTCGACTCAAATACCAAAGGTCGCGGGTTCGAGTCCCAGGTCTGCCACACTTGGGATTGGGTGTGACTGGCTGATGACGGCTTATCATCCAGAAATGGCCATTCCGGTCTCCCATGTCTTAGTCAGTTCAATATCATCATATGTTACACGTCACCACGTGACCGCCTGCAAGAGGTCTAAACTGAGCAAAAATGCACAACGAAACATACATGTTCCTTACGCAGAACAGTGAGCACCAACACTATCATCATATTCCCGATCATAAGCGACAAATAAACGAGCCTTGTGGTTTAATGGTAGAGCGTTCGAATAAAATACCAAAGGGCGCCGGTTCGAATCCCACGTGTGCCACACTTGGGATTGGGTATGACTGGGTGACGACGGCTAATAAGCCAGAAGTGGCCATTCCGGTCTCCATTGTCGTTTGTATGTTCCATTTCATCCTATGCTACATGTCACTACGAGACCGCCTGCGAGAGCTCTAGTCTGAGCTCCAGGGCACAACGGAACATACATGTTCCTTAAGATGATCGGTGAGCCCCACACTATCATCATATTCCCGATCAAAACCGACAAAAAAACGAGCCCGTAGCTGAAAGGTTGAGCGTTCGACTCAAAAACCAAATTTCGCGGTTTCCAATCCCAGGTGTGCCACACTTGGAATTGGGTATATATGGCTGATGACTGCTAATCAGCCAGAAATGGCCATTCCGTTTTCCTTTGTCTTTGTCGGTTCCATTTCATCATATGCTACATGTCGCTATGCGACTGCCTGCGAGACCTCTAGTCTGAGCTCCGAGCACAACGGAACATACATGTTCCTTAAGCAGATCGGAGAACCCAACACTATCATCATAGTCCCGATCACAACCGACAAAACAACGAGCCCGTGGCTCAATTATAGAGCGTTCGACTCAAAAATTATAGGTCGCGGGATTGAATCTCAGGTGTGCCTTACTTGTGATTGGGTATGACTGGCTGTTGACGGCTGAAAAAGCCAGCAATGGCCATTCCGTTCTCCCTTGTCTTTTTCGGTTACATTTAATCATATGCTACAAGTCGCTATGCGACAGCCTGCGAGAGCTCTTGTCTGAGCTCCAGGGCACAACGGAACATACATTTTCCTTAAGCAAATCAGTGAGCCCCACACTATCATCATATTCCCGATCACAACCGACATAACAACGAGCCCGTGGCTCAATGGTAGAGCTTTCGACTCAAATGCCAAATGTCGCGGGTTCCAATCCCAGCTGTGCCACACTTGCAATTGGGTATGACTGACCGATGACTGCTAATAAGCCAGAAATGACCATTCCGTTCTCCTATGTCTTTGTCGGTTCCATTTTATCATATGCTTCATGTTGCTATGCGACTGCCTGCGAGACCTCTTGTCTGAGCTCAAGGGCACAACGGAACATACATGTTCCTTAAGCAAATCAGTGAGCCCCATACTATCATCATATTCCCGATCACAACCGACAAAACAACCAGCCCGTGGTTCAATGGTAGAGCGTTCGACTCAAAAAGCAAACGTCGCGGGTTCGAATCCCAGGTGTGCCACACTTGGGATTTGGTATGACTGGCTGATGACGCCTTATCAGCCAGAAATGGCCATTCCGGTCTCACATGTCTTTGTCGGTTACATTCTATCATATGCTACACGTCGCTATGCGACCGCCTGCAAGAGCTCTTATCTGAGGAACAGGGCACAACGGAACATACATGTTCCTTAAGCAGAACGGTGAGCCCCACACTATCATCATATTCCCGATCATAAGCGACAAAACAACGAACCCCTGGCTCAATGGTTACGCGTTCGAATCAAATACCTAAGGGCGTTGGTTCGAATCGCAGGTGTGCCACACTTTGAATTGGGTATTACTGGTTGATGACGGCTAATAAGCCAGAAATGTCCATTCCGTTCTCCCATGTCTTTGTGAGTTACATTTTATCTTATGCTACCCGTCGCCATGCGACCGCCTGCGAGAGCTCTAGTCTGAGCTCCAGGGCACAACGGAACATACATGTTCCTTAAGCAGATCTGTGAGCCCCACACTATCATCGTATTTTCGATCACAAGCGACAAAACAACGAGCCCCTGGCTCAATGGTAGATCGTTTGACACAAATACCAATAGGTCGCGGGTTTCGAATCCCAGGTGTGCCCACTTGGGATTAAGTATGACTGGATGATGACGGCTAATATGCCAGCAATTGCCATTTCGGTCTCTCTTGTCTTTGTCGGTTCCATTTTATCATATACTACACGTCGCTATGCGACCGCCTGCGAGAGCTCTAGTTTGAGCTCCAGGGCACAATGAAACATACATGTTCCTTAAGCAGATCGTTCAGCCCCACACTATCATCATAGTCCCGATCAAAAGCGACAAAACAACGAGCCCCTGGCTCAATGGTAGATCGTTGACACAAATATAATAGATCGCGGGTTTGAATCTCAGATGTGCCTTACTTGGGATTAGGTATGACTGGCTGATGACGGCTAATAAGCCAGCAATTGCCATTCCGGTCTCCTTTGTCTTTGTCGGTTCCATTTCATCATATGCTACATGTCGCTATGCGACAGCCTGCGAGAGCTCTAGTCTGAGCTCCAGGGCACAACGGAACATACATGTTCCTTAAGCAAATCAGTGAGCAAAACACTATCATCATATTCCCGATCACAACCGACAAAACAACCAGCCCGTGGTTTAATGGTAGAGCGTTCGACTCAAATACCAAAGATCGCGTGTTCGAATCCCAGGTTTGCCACACTTGGGATTGGGTGTGACTGGCTAATGACGGCTAATAAGCCAGAAATGGCCATTCCGGTCTCCCTTGTCTTTGTCGGTTCCATTTCATCATATGCTACACGTCGCTATGCGACCGCCTGCGAGAGCTCTAGTCTGGACTCCAGGGCACAACGGAACATACATGTTCCTTAAGCAGATCGGTGAGCCCCACACTATCATCATATTCCCGATCACAACCGACAAAACAACGAGCCCGTGGCTCAATGGTAGAGCGTTCGACTCAAATACCAAAGGTCGCGGGTTTGAATCCCAGGTGTGCCACACTTGGGATTGGGTATGACTGGCTTGCTGACGGCTAATAAGCCAGAAATGGCCATTCCTGTCTCCCCTGTCTTTGTCGGTTCCATTTTCATCATATGCTACACGTCGCTATGCGACCGCCTGCGAGAGCTCTTGTCTGAGTCCAGGGCACAACGGAACATACATGTTCCTTAAGCAGATCAGTGTGCCCCTACACTATCATCATATTCCCGATCACAACCGACAAAACAACGAGCCCGTGGCTCAATGGTAGATCGTTCGACTCAAATACCAAAGGTCGCGGGTTTCGAATCCCAGGTTTGCCACACTTGGGATTAGGGTATGACTGGCTGATGACGGCTAATAAGCCAGAAATGGCCATTCCGGTCTCCCTTGTCTTTATCGGTTCCACTTTATCATCATATGCTACACGTCGCCATGCGACCGCCTGCAAGAGCTCTAGTCTGAGCTCCAGGGCACAACGGAACATACATGTTCCTTAAACAGATCGGTGAGCCCCTACACTATCATCATATTCCCGATCACAACCGACAAAACAACGAGCCCGTGGCTCAATGGTAGAGCGTTTCGACTCAAAATACCAAAGGTCGCCGGGTTTCGAATCCCAGGTTTGCCACACTTGGGATTGGGTATGACTGGCTGATGACGGCTAATAAGCCAGAAATGGCCATTCCGGTCTCCCTTTGTCTTTGTCGGTTCCACTTATCATCATATGCTACACGTCGCTATGCGACCGCCTGCGAGTGCTCTAGTCTGAGCTCCAGGGCACAACGGAACATACATGTTCCTTAAGCAGATCGGTGAGCCCTCACACTATCATCATATTCCCGATCACAACCGACAAAACAAACGAGCCCGTGGCTCAATGATAGAGCGTTCGACTCAAAATACCAAAAGGTCGCGGGTTCGAATCTCAGGTGTGCCACACTTGGGATTGGGGTATGACTGGCTGATGACGGCTAATAAGCCAGAAATGGCCATTCCGGTCTCCCTTGTCTTTTTCGGTTCCACCTTATCAACATATGCTCCATGTCGCTATGCGACCGCCTGCGTGGAGCTCTAGTCTGAGCTCCAGGGCACAACGGAACATACATGTTTCCTTTAAGCAGATCGGGTGAGCCCCTACACTATCATCATATTCCCGATCACAACCGACAAAACAACGAGCCCGTGGGCTCAATGGTAGAGCGTTCCACACAAATACCAAAGGTTGCGGGTTCTAATCCCAGGTGTGCCTCACTTTGTATTGGGTATGACCGGCTGATGACGGCTAATAAGCCAGAAATGGCCATTCCGGTCTCCCTTGGCTTTTTCGGTTCCACCTTATCACCATATGATACATGTCGCTATGCGACCGCCTGCGAGGGCTCTAGTCTGAGCTCCAGGGCACAACGGAACATACATGTTCCTTAAGCAGATCGGGGAGCCCCTACACTATCATCATATTCCCGATCACAACCGACAAAACAACGAGCCCGTGGCTCAATGGTAGAGCGTTCGACTCAAATACCAAATGTCGCGGGTTCGAATCCCAGGTGTGCCACACTTGGGATTGGGTATGACTGGCTGATGATGGCTAATAAGCCAGAAATGGCCATTCCGGTCTCCCTTGTTTTGTCGGTTCCATCTTTATCAATATAGCTACATGTCGCTATGCGACCGCCTGCGAGAGCTCTAGTCTGAGCTCCAGGGCACAACAGAACATACATGTTCCTTTAGCAGATCGGTGAGCCCCACACTATCATCATATTCCCGATCACAACCGACAAAACAACGAGCCCGTGGCTCAATGGTAGAGCGTTCGACTCAAATACCAAAAGGTCGCGGGTTCGAATCCCAGGTGTGCCACACTTGGGATTGGGTATGAATGGCTGATGACGGCTAATAAGCCAGAAATGGCCATTCCGGTCTCCCTTTGTCTTTGTCGGTTCCACCTTATCAACATATGCTACACGTCGCTATGCGACCGCCTGCAAGGGCTCTAGTCTGAGCTCCAGGGCACAACGGAACATACATGTTCCTTAAGCAGATCGGTGAGCCCTACACTATCATCATATTCCCGATCACAACCGACAAAATCAACGAGCCCGTGGCTCAATGGTAGAGCGTTCGACACAAAAAGCAAAAGGTCGCGGTTTCGAATCCCAGGTGTGCTCCACTTGGGATTGGGTATGACAGGCTGATGACGGCTAATAAGCCAGAAATGGGCCATTCCGGTCTCCCTTGTCTTTGTCGGTCACCTTATCAACATATGCTACACGTCGCTATGCGACCGCCTGCGAGGGCTCTAGTCTGAGCTCCAGGGCACAACGGAACATACATGTTCCTTAAGCAGATCGGTGAGCCCCACACTATCATCATATTCCCGATCACAACCGACAAAACAACGAGCCCGTGGCTCAATGTTAGAGCGTTCGACTCAAATACCAAAAGGTCGCGGGTTTGAATCCCAGGTGTGCCATACTTTGGGATTGGGTATGACTGGCTGATGACGGCTAATAAGCCAGAAATGGCCATTCCGGTCTCCCTTGTCTTTGTCGGTTCCATCTTATCAATATGCTACAAGTCGCTATGCGACCGCCTGCGAGGGCTCTAGTCTGAGCTCCAGGGCACAACGGAACATACATGTTTCATTAAGCAGATCGGTGAGCCCCACACTATCATCATATTCCCGATCACAACCGACAACATAACGAGCCCGTGGCTGAATGGTAGATCGTTCGACCTCAAATACCAAAATGTCGCGGGTTCGAAATCCCAGGTGTTTGCCACACTTGGGATTGGGTATGACTGGCTGATGACGGCTAAATAAGCCAGAAATGGCCATTCCGGTCTCCCTTTGTCTTTGTGTGTTCCACCTTATCTACATATGCTACACGTCGCAATGCGAACGCCTGCGAGGGCTCTTGTCGTAGCTCCAGGGCACAACGGAACAAACATGTTCCTTAAGCAACTCGGTGAGCCCCACACTATCATCATATTCCCCATCACAACCGACAAAACAACGAGCCCATTGCTCAATGGTAGAGCGTTTGACTCAAACACCAATGGTCGCAGGTTCGAATCCCAGGTTTGCATCACTTAAGATTGGGTATGAGTGGCTCATGACGGCAAATAAGCCAGAAATGGCCATTCCGGTCTCCCTTGTCTTTGTCGGATCCACCTTATCAGTATATGCTTCACGTCGCTATGAGACCGCCTGC